>VZRE01002823.1:0-36283 GCA_013396775.1 Cephalopterus ornatus | reverse complement strand
CTTTTTATTATCAGTTTAAATGTGTAAAGATTTGTGCCAGTGCTGAGAGCTCTGATGGTCCCCTCACTCTTTTGTATGTGAATCCTGCAAAGTTTCTCTTCAGTGTCTTTCGGACAGCTCAGTGACACCATTTAGAATGTTTCCTTTCAGAGTGAGGCAATTTTTATACTGCCAGAGTGCAGAAGGGAGAGGAGAACACCTTGGCATCTATCCTGAATGTGCTATTGCTGACTTCTGCCCAGGATCAAATACCACCGGGGAATAATCAATGTCCTGGATTGCACTAACTTTTACTGCATTCACACCACTTTTTCAAAAATTATCAATGCAGCAGATTCGGATTATTTTACTCATTTGAATATGCAAGGTCTACAACCTTGGGAAATGCACATGAAGTACTACTCACTATAATTAATAATATTTTTCTGATGGGCTGTGATGAAACGTATTTCTTTACAAACCTGCCACCTCATACACATACTCCCTCTCTAGCAAGTTGTCTCTTAACCTACTGGCCTTTGAAATGGCATGCTCTTTGAAATGGGAATTTCACATTCTTTTTTAGGTCTCCATTGCTCCTTGTGTCGCAGATATGGTTCTGGCAATCCATCCCTGCTACAATATACATATAATACTAAATAAAGAGAGCTTGTACTTGTGTAATATGGATCACTTCTAAATTGCTGTAACTCAGCCATTATCAAGAGCCAAGCTGTGGCAGGGAATGACACAGTCCAGAATTTTGAGCTCTTCTGGCTGATCCAGTAGTTTCCCACACTTACAGATTATTCCTCCTGCAAAGCCAGAAATTACGTAGTATATCAATATTATTATAGTCAAAGTCCATGAAGCCATTATTAATTTGAAATGTTTTAACTCCTGAATAATATTTTGCCACAGTTAATACACAAAAAACTGCTAGTGCAGATGTAGTCTTAGAAGACACTATGACCCAAGAAGGTTTTTGGGTGGTTTTTTTGTATTAACAATGAAAGTTTCAGCCCTAGCTCCAAACTCGTCTTGTTATCTAGAGGAAATGAGGTGAATATTGGATTTCCCATCAACCTTCATGTCTTTGGACTTTTTTTGTACTTATAGGTAGAACACCTGTCCAGAAATCTGCATCAAAATGGCTCCCAACAGTCTGTGCTGAAGTTTCTGTATTAAGAGCAAGAAATGGGTGTGAAAACAAAATGGGTTTTTTAGGAGGATACATTTATTCTCTATACACTTTTATTTTTACATTACTCACCAGACTCTGCACAAACTACAGATGGAATTAGTTGAAATTCCTTCATGGCAACCTTAAATCAGCTGCATTTAAGCACTGAAACTTAATTATCCTTATTTTTGATCCATATTTCACCAAAATAAAATAGTTTTCACAGAAGTAAAATGCAAGAACCATTGTATGGCAATAATAAGCAAATTCTACTTTTGAACTGAGAAAATCATATAGATAAGAGCCTGGCAACATGGCAAAAGTCCTCCTATGTCTTTAGCATGCAGTAAGAAGACAGAAAATACCTAAGCTGAATTTTTTTTATTAAAAAAAAGATAGATTTTTACAATTCACATCTTTCACAATCTGGAAATCTGACTTCACCAATACTGTCACAAAAGGCAGAAATTAAACTGACATCTTCAAAAAATTAAAAAACAAGTGTAGTTGCTGGAAAGTATCTAAATAAGTGAATAACCCATTTCAACAAAGTTTAACAATCTATATCAATGTTTACTAAGTGGTAATCTCAGGCTTCATAGCTCAAAATTACTATCTTTAAAACATGAGCTAGCTATTTGTGGGGGTTTTATTTGAATAAATAGATCAAATTTGGTCATAAGAGATGACATGTCCAAAGAATAAGAAAATGATACAGCAAGACCATTTTTCATTTTACTAGAGATCATTAAAATTTTGCCTTCAGGGAAGTGGAAATAAAAACTAACAAAATATCTGGGATTTGTAAGGGACATGTTTTTGTTTCCATGGCTCTTACCAGCCCTTCCAAGTTTACCGTCTGGACGGGAATATTAGCTTTGTGCTCCACATGAGTAGCCTGGACTCAGGAGCTGAAGGTGAACGCAGTATGAAACTAATCAGGTGATATCTACTTGCTCTGTAATGCATCTCTCCATACCATACAATGCCGAAGGTTGGATGGGGTACAGTATTTCTGCTGGTGGTAACCAACAATAAACACTGGATGGATCAGGGTGAAGAAATCCTGGCCAGTCAGGAATTCAGTTTTTTGCTGTAGGAGCTCTCTTCAGCTTCACCTCTGGCTCTTCCCCTCTCCTCCACGTCAGCTAATGGCAGTTACAATTACTGGTTTACCTCCCTCACTCCCCTATCACCTCCACTGAAGCAGTGAAGGAAAATACCTTCAGGGAGATAACAGAGAAACATAGCAAGCACAATTGTTCAGTATCAAGTCCAGACTCTGATGTTTATTGCCAGAGCCTGGCAACAATTAGCACAGGAAATATATTCTGCAAATAATTTGCATTGGGTTCCTTATACTGCTTCTCTCTGTTAGGCAACTTGCAGGAGGATAATGTCCACTTTACGCACAAGTGATTTATTTAATTAATTCCGTTTGTTTATTATGTACTGGCATATTTCTGAATAGGTTCTGCTGCCTTTATAAATGCATTCAACAAATAGAGAGAACATGGGCATTGCAGCTCCTTGACTTGGTTTGTCTCTAAACTAGAAGGAATCATGAATGATCATGTCTTGGCGTCTGCAACATTTTCATTTGCTGTTGTCAAGCACACCTCATCATTAAAGTACTATTAGTAAATATTAATCAAGCATCACACACACACCCCTGTTTTAAGGTGACTGCAACAGATCATATTACTGCATGACTTTGGGAAATGAACGCATAAGGAAGTTTGGAATGGTCTCCTAAATTCCGGTTGTTGGCTTACCTGTTCAGAGCAATCTGGTTCTTTAATATGCTGGTGACAACTAGGTGCCGCTGGAAGAACCTGGCGACATTCAGTACTGTTGAAGGCATCCTTCAGACCCTTTCTCTTGTTTCGTTGCAGTTTCTTCTTCAAAGTAAAGATGATAGGGATGGGTATGAGAAAACATGAAATTATGTTGTCCTCTATCTCTTCCCTCCACCCCAAGCTTTCCATCAGACTCTCAAAATCCTTTTCTAAATATTCCAAACTTTGAAAGCTTTCAGCCTTTGAAAGCTCACTTCTCTAGGGTGAAACAGGGTTAAAGCTAATAATTACAACATAATCTTATATTATTAATTTATGAATAATTAGTTATTCATAAATTCTTGCAATTAATGCTGTTTGGTCTCAAAAGACTTTATTTTATTTATTGCCAAACACACACCTTCCAAGGCACTTCACAGTACTTATCCTCTGCTTTTCTGCAGCTTCTTTAACCTGTTGTCTGGGTATATGGCATTCAGTAGGTGTTGATTTTGTTGGGTTTTTTTAAATGTAGACAGCATCGGTGCTGTCTATATGTACTGGCTGTATCCAACATGTTCTTTCTGTATACATTCTCACAAATACTTCTGCCTGCTTCTGAAATACATATTTGAATCTGAATGCATAAATGACTTGCTGTCTCTAGCAGATTATTTTTAAAGGAATATACTAGGCAGGGAGAGAAACTGAACCATCTCTATCACTAGCTATAAATGTCCAGGCAACCTGGTGAATCATAGCAAGTCTTAATAAGCTAAATCGGTTCTGTGCTATGAGATAGTGATTTTCAACAGATCAACTAGTGTGAATCAACTCATCCCAAAAAAAGAAGTCACAGTTTCGTTCTGAATCTAGAGTTCCTCCCTGTACACAATACAATGTCCACTGCCCATGACAGAATATTCTTGGAGATACTTATTTTTCTCCATTAGCTGTAGAGGAAATCTGTGAAAAAGTTTTCTCTAGGATGAAAGTAGCATTTTTTTTTCCTCCTAATACACTCATATAAAATACAAAAGGGTTGAAAATTATAAGCTGAATTAGTGCAGAGAAATAATGGTGAACAAGGCACTCAAGCACAACACAGTCTTGCAAAGGGCACAGGAAACAAGCATCCAGACACTTATTTCCTCTATATTAAGGAAGAGATTAAACTCACATGTAAAACAAATCTTAAGATTTTACTACCCTGGAATTCCTGCTCAAAATACCTCTCATATCAAAGGTATGTATTTCTGATAAGAAAAGACTTCTTACTAAGGAAGAATCAATTTTACCACTCTAATGTAAAGACTGATGGTATTGAGAAAGCCTTCCTTCCACCTTCATATCCTTTGAGTGTCCCACTATAATTCTTAGTCTTGCACACAGAGTGGAAACTTTTATTGCTTGCACCACACCAGCAGCACCAGTAAATGTTCTCTCCTCCACAAAATGATTCACTGAACCCAGGTAGTGACACACCTAAAGGCAACACAGCATTCCTGTCCTCAGCAGCAGCATTTCCTGTGGTGCCTCTTCAAGCCAATGCAGATAGAAAATATTTGTTCACTCCTGCAATTTCAGAGACTGGCTTTTCTGTTGTACAAAGCAAATGGCTTGAAGCAGTTCCAACCTTTGTTTGGATTAGTCTTCCTAACCCTGTCATTTGCGGGGAAAAGACGTCAAGGAAGGAGTAATATTTGGTATCCTTCTTCTGTGGTTTCCCATCAATTTAGCCCATGCTCAAACAATGCCTTTTGAGATCTTTTTGGTCCAGCTCAGTGCTCTAAAACAGACGAGCTTTTTCTTAGGGCACAGTCTGCTTTACTTGGGAAGGTATTTTCCTTCCTAGTCTCCATACTCTCACACTTATACTTGATGGCTTTAAACCATAGAATTAAATAATGGTTTGGCTGGAAGGAATCCCAAAGATCATCTAATTCTGACCTCTCCTACCCTCCACTAGGCCAGGTTCCTCAAAGCCCATCTAACTTGGCCTTGAACACTTCCAGGGATGGGGCATCCAGTTTCTGTGGGGCACCTGTGCCAGTTCCTCACTACTCTCATAGTAAAGAATTTCTCCCTAATACATAATATAAACCTACTTCCTTTCAATATAAAGCCATTTCCCCTTGTCCTATTACTTCATGCCCTTGTCAAAAGTCTTTCCAGCGCTCATGTGACCCACCTTCAGGTACTGAAAGATTCCAATAAAGTCATCTTGAAGACTTCCCCAGGCAGAACAACCCCAGCTTTCTCAGCTTTCCTCATAGAAGAATTGTACCATTTCTCTAATATTCTTCAGGGCCCACTTCTCGAGCTCATCCAGGTCCCTCTGGATGGCATCCCAGCACTCTGGTGTATCAACCACATAACTCACGTGGTGTCTGCCATGTCCAGCTCTGCAAGTCCTGCCTGAGCTGGGAAGACATAAGGCATTTCTAGCAAGACTAACCTAAAGAGAATAAAACAAGATTGTGAGAGATCACACAATTCTTCCTTCCCACAGCTCAGAAACTTGATGCACCTATAAGAAAAGAAACTGCACAATGAACTGTTAAAGCCAATAGTGCTGTAAATGAGGACAAGAGATACCACAGAACCATCTCCTTTCCTGAGGACCCTGTCTTTTCTGCACAGATCAATAGAGTCAGTTCAATGTGAAAAGGCATATTAAGGGCATGGTGACATAATCTCCCACAGCCCTCCATGCCTTAGGGGTGGTGCCCAACGCTGTCCATGGGCTGCAGAGTATGGCACCATTTACTGCCACAAGGCAAAGTTACAGGGCAAACTCTTGCATAAGCACAGCAGATAGAATTTGCCTTGATGTGTCTTTTACTCAGGCTATCAATTTCATCATAGCCAGGGAACATAAGATGATGTACAATGCTCCAAACTAATTTAGTCTTATTTCATGTTTTGTGGCTGCCAATGTCCTTAAATTCTTAAGCTTAAGGAACTGAGTTGATCCAGGGAAGAGAGTTATAAAAAGAAGAAACAATTATAAAAAGAAGAACAAGAGGGAAAGGCTAAAGGCAGCAATGGTTATCCATTGGATTGGAACCACCAGTGCTGCAAAGGTTTCCAAAGCTGAAATAGGGCATCGCCAAACTAAGGCTTAACCACTACCTCCATTAATGAGAAAAAAACGCTGCCATCAGTGGATATTCAGAAACTGACTAAATATGCTCCTCTTCTTCTAGAAACTGACTTGTATATTCTTTTTATAAGCATTTCAGAAAGTGGGGCCCCTATTAAACTTAGTTCTATACCAGTTCTCTTGCACCTTGCCATATCCAAAACACAGGATATACTGGATCTATTATCAGTGTCTCAACAGCAGTCTTCCTGGCTCTAAAAGACAAGATTGAAAGAAATCCAGAATTAAAGGCATATGAAAAGCTCGTGCATTTAAAGAGTGAAAATTCATTAAGAAGCCAGTGAAAAGCCTTTTTATGATGTTCCTAAGGTCTTTAAAAATATTGTGTTCAAATAATATCACTTTATTACAAAATCAGTGGAAAAAATTACAGGAAATTAATCTATTTAAAGTAATGCACACCATGGTGCACATATTAATAGCATTAAAAGTCTGTAAGTTAAATGAAACAAATTTTTTAGTTCTGCTGATGCAAAACTATCTTTTCTTCTGGCAGCCAAAAGGTTATAATTAATGCAGGTATGATACACACAGAATTGCAACATCTTGTATATTCATTTTTTTTTTATGAAAGTGAAAAAAAATTTTTCTCAGAATAGATATCTTGTTTTTTAGAAGTCTGTGTACCACAAGTTTGGTGGGAAAGGATGTTTTTCCCTAACCACATAGTAAATATGTGGTTTTTAAGGTTTTGATGGTATTTACATCTTACACATGGGAAAAAAAAAAAGAGGAATCCACAAATGTAAAAAGAAATCTGAGCCACTTTAACTTGGATTACAAAGCTATGGGGAAAAGTAATACTATACTTTAATGAAAGATATCAAAATAGCTAATGAAAGAGGTTTGGCAAAGTTAGATTTTCAATCCACACCACAAGTGCCTGTGTTACCTGTGTGACTTTGATAAAAGCTGTGACTAAGAATGTGCATTTCCATAAGAAGTAACAGACCAGCTTGAAGGAAGAATCAGTTACCAGGGCCTTTGGTTGGTGGAGCAGAGGGTTGAGAACAAAAAAAATTAAAGTAGTTTAACTTCCCTATTATATATGATAATTCATGATATCGCTTACTTAAAATAAAAGTTAAAACAAAGACAAACTCAGGTGTTGCACAGAAAGAATATCGTGAAATTAATGAAAAAGTTAAAGTTGACAATTACAGAAACATCAGTACGAGTCTGTCAGAAACTTCCTGCACTGTAAAAAAACCTAAAAAGACAGGGTTTGCCACAGATTCCAGGCATTTTAAATTATTCTCATCCTTTATTACTGTTTAAAATAGTTTCTTTAATGAAACATTTTAAAAACAATTTGAAAAAGCACTTATATATCTATCTTCCAGTGTCCAGTGGACTTCTGGAGTAGCATGTGAGTTTCCATCTATTGAATGAGCCAGAATAAAATTCTAGTGGGGTATGAATTTCAAGTCAACCGTTGCTACACATTTTCCACAAGAATGTAAACCTATGCTGAAAAAGAAGTTCTATAAAGAGTTGTTCAGGTTCTGGTGGCACAGGTGAAGGTGTGACCCTGCTGTAGATGTTTCTGCTGTTGTAGTCCTGCTCAAGAAAACAACATTTCTGAACTAAGGCACAGTTTCAAGCTGATTATCAACCTGACTGAGTGGTGATATCACTGAATAATGTAACATATCCCTAACAGAAATTACTTGTATACACACTATATAATGACATATATATCAAATAGATGGATATCTAGATATGTGATTTGTATATGTGTAAATAAATACATGTACTTATATATGCATGTAAACATATGTAGTCATGCACACACATTTCTGCATTTAGACACATTTACACACACAAATGCACATACATATTATATATATAATCTATAATACATTATATATGTTATATATATTATATATGACATATAGTAGATTATATATATAATATACTATTATATCTAGATTTTTATGCACTTAGTTTGGACATCTATATATGATAACTTACTGTTATTTCTTACAAACATATCTATGTCTGCACATAATAACCAAAGAAAACATTTAATGAGTAACTACAGCAACATTTCTTGAGTAACTTCTGCTGTACTTTGGTACAACTTTGTACAAAGTTTTGTACAACTTCAGTGTCCAGTTTATGTTCTCAGTTTGGTACTGAGTGTGAGAGTAGTTGTCCCAGATAGATGTATATCCACTGTGTTGCATCCAAATAGAGCAGAGTATCCAATCTGTAGAGATTGAAATAGACCTCTGTAAAAACAGCTAAAAAAAAATGTCATTGGTGAAGCATTTAAAGGGTTTGTTTTTATGATGTGCAGTCAATTCCAAGCCATTTGAAATCTAACTGCTGTATCCTTGAGTGGCTTCTCAAGTAGAAAAAACTGCTGAGCCTGGAAAAGCTGGGTAGGGGATGATGTGAACAGAACATTTGATTCTCTCCTTTTGCCAGAATGCAATTACCAGTTTGTTTTCTGTATGAACTCAGCATGCAGAACACAAGTACTGTGAACTACACATTAACCCAGCAAAGACACCACACAGGAAAAGCAGTTCCACTGAGGAGAAACACAGATGGGGAACAGGGAAGTTTGTCATTAGCACTGGCAGAAGTCTTAGTATTTATTCTCAGCACAGACCACCTGGCCTTGAGTGGTGTGCACAGATTTCTTGTATTTCATTCTACTATTCATCACTGAATGTCTTATTTTAGTTCATTTTATATTGCACTGAATTTACCAGTGCTGTATTACTCTGGTGAAAAAGTTTCAATGTGACCATACTATGAACTCTGTCTTGGCTTTGTCTTGTTTTGGAACAAAATAAAGAATGTAGAGAAGTTCCTATCTTATTGATTGCTGGGTTTTTTGGGGTGAGAGAAGTGTTAATGAATTCAGGATGAAGAGCCACTTCCAACACAGGCTTCAGCTTTAGCCGAGCTAAAAGCCAGCCATTTATCTTCTTGTTTTGTTTTGTGTATCTTAGCTTTGAATCTATAAAAGCATTTTACATCTCATCTTTATATATGTCTTGTTAAACAGCCTTTTGTGGCAGGCTCTGACAGGAGCTTTGGAAACTGCAAATAAATACTCCAGCTTGTTTACCTTCTCCCCATCATTGTTCTGATTGCATTAATGAATGAAAAGGGAATTCCTGCTGAAGAACATGTAAGTCCATGTGGTTTAAGTGACAAATTTTGAATTACATGAGGAGTCGGCACATTATTTCAGAGTAAAGTTTCAGCTTCAGCCAATCCTGAAGATCTCCCAAATTCCATTTGAATGTTCTTGATAGTTTCAGCGGAAGAAAAAAAGAAAAAGGAAAGTATTTTTTCCCTCTGAACTAGTATGTGGAATTACAAAGATCCTTTAAGCTTTGGTGTGCAGAGACCACAGCAGTATGTCCTCAGCTATAGCCAAACAAGGAACACATGTGCAGTCAGGTCATTTCTCAAGTTTCTCCTTGCTGAGTGCTTAGATTGCAGCAGCATCATTTCTCCTTCCTGTAAAACAGGGAAAATAAAAGCACTATTTAGAATGCAGGGGAAACACCTGTCTTGTGCTTTCTAAAGGAATCAGGCAGGATTTTAGGAAGTCACATGATGGTTGTTGCATTATGTACGTAATAAAGCCTAGATCTTCAAAATTCAGGATTTTTTTTTTTCAAATATGTGATTCTCCAAAGATGGAAACAAATATATTTTGTCATGATGTTTAGAAGTACTGTTTTACTGTATGTATTAATTGATTTCATATGCATTCACTGATTTCAAACATTTACCAGACATCATACACATTCTTGGGGTTTAACCTGAGCCAGCCCAGCCCCACACAGACCCTCACTCACTCTCCCATCAGGAGGATCAGGGAGACAATTGGAAGGGTAAAAGCTGGAAAACTCATGGTTGAAATAAGGACATTTTAATGGGGAAAAGAAAAGCCACACACAGAGGCAAAGCAAACAAGGAATTAATTCCCTGATTCCCATGGGCAGGCAGATGCTCTGCCATTTCCAGGAGAGCAGGGCCCCATCATATGCAGTGGTTACTTTGTGAAGACCAACCCCATCACTCCAAACGTGCTCCCCTTCCTCCTTCTTCCCCCCACTTTATACACTGAGCATGATGTCAAATGGTTTGGAATATCCCTTTGGCCATTTTGATCACTTGTCCTGTCTGTGTCTCCTCCCAGCCTCCCATGAACCCCCAGCCTCCTCCACAACATGGAAAAAAGAAAAAGGTCTTGTGCCTGTACAACCCTGCTCAGCAATAACAAAAACATCTCTGTATTATCAACCCTGTGTTCAACATCAGCAAAAATCCAAACCACAGCCCCATATCAGCCACTGTGAAAAAAGTTAACTCTACCCCAGCCAAAACAAGCATGCTTAAATAGCCAGGATTGAAGAAAATGTGAAAATAATATTCTATTTCAAAATCCTTAAAAATGTCTAGTTTCCAATTTCCTCTTTTTGAGGCAAAGCATGTTTCTCTCTTACTGCCAATTAAAAAAAAAAGTCAGATTCATTCCAAATCTTGAAATAGAAAAATAAAGAGGATAAATATTAAGTATTTATTATTAAGTATTCCTGTCATCAAAGTACTCTACGTAAGTCATCACTTCAAGGAGGATGCTTTTTTTAGATAGAAACACAAGCATCTTTGCTGTAAGAACATAAAAAACAACTGATGTCATCACCTTTTTGTAACAAAACACATCAGTGAGTCTTGACATGACATAAGCTGGTGGTGAGAAACTGCAAATACAGTTCAATCTAGCAGTTATGAGTATGTCCCACTGAAATGCAGGAAACATCGAAGTTCAGAAACAGCTGCTAGTTTAAAAGAGCATAACTGGAGGGATGGAGAGTCGTTAGGAGTTGAGAGGCAAGAACCTGCTAAATGAATTGCACAGGTGTCTGCTCATCGAAGTTGAACTAGTAAAAAGAGAAAATTAAAATCCTTTTAGCAAAGTGCAATGCCTGGACTTCAGGTGAGCTGGGATGGACTTAGGGAATGGTAACCAAGTAGGTGGGATCCATGTCAGGCCGCTCTGAAAAGCAAAGGAGGTAAGGGAATCTGGCAGACCTTTAAGAGCATTCTCCAGGCATAGGAACCATCAGTTTGTCAGGACTTCGCTAAAAAGAACATCATGATAGAACTGCAGCATAAAAATGCAGCATACAAGGGTGGATCAAGGAGAGGGTGCAAAGGCAGAATTTATAAAAGTTACCTGGGCATGTAGGGATGGTGTCATTCAAGCCAGAGCTCAGCTCACAGACAGGAGAAGGACAGTTAATCACACACACCTTCAAAAAAAGGACAAAGGGATGATCTATAGATCAGTCAGCCTCACATTGACTCTTGGTAAAATCACAGACTGAGTCCTCTTGGAGCACATTTCTGGGCATATGAAAGAGTAGAAGGGGAATGGGTACAGTCAGCATGGCTTTATCAAAGGTAGATCACACTTGACCCAGCTGATTACTTTCTGTGATAAAACAACTGAACCTGTGGATGGCAGAGGAGCAGTGTAAACTTGACTAGATTTGGCCAAGGCTGGTCAACATTTTCTGCCACAGTCTGCTAGTATCCAAGTTTGGACAATACAGCCTGGTAAGAAGTAGACTGCTGGATGTATTGTTGGACATGTCATTTAACACCCCTCAGTGACCTTCAGGACATGCCAGAGGGCACATTCATCAACTTTGAAGCTGACAGCAAGTTTCAAGGACTAGTCAACACACATGAGGACAGGACTGTCATCCAGATGGGCAGGACACGGCAGGGGAAAAAAGCCAACAGGGTCTCCATAAAATTCAGGGACGAGTAGTGGGCAGCCTTGACCTGGGAATGGAGACTGCTGGCAACAATCCTGATGAAGACTGGAGAAGAGTCATATGCTTATCATGTGTCAGGCGTTGTACTTGAGACCACCTGAGATCCCTTCCAGTCTTAATTATGCCTGTGATACTAAGATAAAATACTATTCCCCATACATATGAGAGAACTGCAAAGGATATATGAGAACGAGCATAACTGGCAGTGCCAAAACAGAGCTAAGCATATGAATGTTCATGTTTCTCATATTTCATTTGTTCTGAATATATCTGTTAAGATAAAGGTAACTGCAAATATTTACACCTATTTCCTATCTGAGAGGGTCAATTCTGATGAGCTGATCAAGCAAACACATAGCTGAAGTCCATTGAAAAAAGAATTAATCTCTGAAAAATGGCCATGCAATTATTTGCAAAGTTAATAAGAATTACTTTAAGTAAATGCAAAATGCATTACAAATAGAAGAAAAGTCTGGGTTCTGGGATAGGTTGGAACGTTTTGGAGGAAAATTCCACTTCACCAATGGAAATGCATCTACACCCAAAGAGTCGTTGAGGCAATGTAAATGACACTGAATTACAAATTATATTATTTTTCAAAGGAAATATCAGTAATTTTCTATTTAAGAAAAATATTTTTAAATTTTCATATGACAGTCTGCAATTTTTACATTATTTTCATTAAAATAGCTCTACAGTGAATTGAAAATTCTTATGAAATTGAATAGACTGTTTTGCTGAAACCACGACAGGTAATTGAAAAGTGAATTTATTTTTTTTCCTGCTAGTTCTTTCAGCACAGGCAAGACCTAGAGAAACTGGAAATTGTAGTCTAGTGTGAAGCCCATCCTGAAATATTTTATGCTTTTCTAAGGGGTCAGGGCTTATTTCATAAGAAGTGATTTGAACTGTACAAGGGAAAAAGCAGGGCTGAGCAACAGTATCATTTAGTAATATATACAATAGTTGTAGCAGTAGTGTATAACTTCAAAATTACTCAGTCTTTCTTTCTGCTAATTACTCCATTGGAATGGCATGAAAAATATCTGCTACTCATGAAAACATCTAGCAGGTTGAACAATACAATGCTGCCTACAGAGCAAGCTGGAAGACTGTAGTCAGGATCAGGCACTCTCTGAGTTCCCCTGGTCCTAATGCACCATCTCAGAACTTGTTACATTCATTTAAAAACACATCTTCTTTTATATTGGTGCTTTGTTCATTTTATTCCATAAAATACACTATAGTTCCAGTGGAACTTTACAACAAAATCCCCACAACCTCATTTCAAAAATTACTATGCTTGTTCCTGTCACACAAAACATTTTAATTAAATTTGGTGCCTTTAGTTATCTAGCTAGCCTAAAAATATGGATCTGAGTTTTAGAGTATTGCATACCAATTAAGTTCAAGCTCAAAGTCAAAGCTCTTTTGACAGTTCTTCAAAAGTATTTCAACTTTATAGGACCTTGCAATTCATAAATGAAAATAACTATTTTGAAGACACTTGTTTTGAATAAATGTTACTTGAATTTTTCAAGTTCATCTAATAACTGAGAAGTGTTAAAAGATGCATCGTATTTCATAGTTGAATACCTTGATTTTTGCAAGACTTCAAGACAGTTTTCAAAATACCTTCAAAGCTTTGACTGGTTTATATAGTGATTTTTTTATATATAGGGATCACAAGTACACAGCACCTTGGATAAACCCTATGTGGGACCACAATGAATGTGATGGGAACACAATTATATTTTGAAGTGCAAATAGGCATGAGAGGAATCAAAGAAATAAGGAGGGGTTGTTCAACCTTAAACATCCAATCTCTCATGAATTCTTCTTCACATGTTCTCAAACAGTCCTGATTAACAATATTGATTTAAATACAAAGTCAATTACAGTAGTGTTTTGTAGCAGAAATGTAAGAATGCTTGTATTTGTGACCACACTAAAAATACTTTGTATAAGTGTTCTCAGAGGTATTCTGAAAGAAACTTCTCCTCCTGTCCATAACATTTCAGGTCATAATCTCAAATTTGTTTTAGTTAGGTATGTGTTTTCCATAGTCATTGTAAATAACATGGGCAAGACTTTTGAAATGTTTTCCTATGTATCCACAAAGGCAGACACCTCTGTGTTGGACTCACTAAATCATGCTGTTCAAAAAAAACTGATTAAAATGCCTTCTGTTTTTCATTTACTTATTGCCCTGCTTCTCAATCCCCTTTCCCTTATTCTTCCCTCTCTGCACATACCAGCTGAACTGTTAGGCATGATCAGATGCTGCCTTTCTCTGTGAAGACAAAACTGACCCTTGAACCTGGTAGGAGTTTTGTTCCTGTCTCTGGTGGGAACATTTCAAAAGAAATGTGCTATTAGTTTGAGAAATGTATTGAAGTTTTTTAACCTGTCCTGAGTACAGAAGAGGGTACTCTTTTTTGCTGGGCTGCTTTCTTCTTCCCATCACCTTTCCAGACCAGTAGCTCTGTTGAATATTCTTTGTCTTTCCATTATCATGGTGCAGCTGAGAAACCAAAGGCAGGAAAGAAAACAGAATATAATGGCTTTGAGGCAAAGCAGCTTCACATCCTGCCTCTTCAACATTGCCTAAATTTTATAAGTAAACTTTGTAGAGTTTTTGATATATAGCATACATGAAACAATAATTGCTCTATGAATTAAAACATAATGAGAATCCAACTCAGGGATAAGATTGCTTGTCTGGCAATGTCACTGTGGCATTCAATGCAAGAGAATCATAAATGGGACTGAAAACTGCATGTGTTCCCACAGGGTGGTCATTTTGATTTCCAAAAGACTGCTTTTCACAGAATGCATTACACAGTACATGCAAAAATAAAGGTACTTAGGCATTCATTAGTGTGAGAGCACTGGGTTTTTTTATGCCCAAACCAGCCACAGCACATGTCATATATCCTAAGGAGCACAGCTTGTAGATTTAGTGGGTTAGAAGCTATTTTTCTTTTTTAATTCTTTGGATTTCCTCCAAGTGACAGTTCAAAACTGTCCTTGCCACATCATCACCAAGGAAGGTGAAGAGAACTAAACAAGCACATTTTCACTCCTGAATCTCTCCCTATATCTTCATGCACTGTTTATGTCTCTTTTCAGTTAAAAGGTAATGTGAAGCAGTAAGGCAGCCAGCTTCCTCTTCTAACTACCAAGGTACAAAATGTTGGTCACTCTTTCCCTTTGGTGATGGAAATGAGGTTGCTTTAGATATGTTATTGCTAGACATGGGCTAGAATTATTTTGATCTAATAACATGTGATTGTGTTTATTAGCATTTCAGCTGGAAATTTTCTAATTCCTGTCACCCTTGCAACCAGTAACAGTATGCAGCAGGCATATACTTTGAACATCCTGAGCATTCACTGAGGACCATTTTTATTCCATTGTCTTTATTCCATCATTGGAGACCTAGCCTGATTATCCTGTCGCTTCAGTGCAAACATTTAAAGTATCCACATTGAGAAGCCAGACTAGGAAAACACAATTTGCTAAAAATACCACTAGAAACAAGCATTCAAGCATCTCATATCTTCACTTGCAAAAAGACGTTTTATTGATATTAAGATTATTTCAGTGCTAAGGGAAATTCCAGACTCTTGGGCTTATTTCTAACTATTTCAGGCAGAGAAAGAGAATCCTCTTTCAAGGAACTGGCACAAAGAAGATTAGAGGGCTGGAACACCTTCCTATGAAGACAAATTATAAAGCTAGGGCTTTTCAGCCTGGAGAAGACCCTGGGGAAGAAATTCTCCACTGTGAGCATGGTGAGGCACTGGCAGACATTGCTCAGAGAAGCTGTGGCTGCCCCATCCCTGAAAATTTTCAAGGCCAGGTTGGACAGGACTTGGAGAAGCCTGGTCTAGTTGAAGGCATCCCTGCCCTTGGCAGGGGCTTGTAATTAGGTGGTCTTTAAGATCCCTTCCAATGCAAACCATCCTATGATTCTATGATTCGAGATCTGCCAAAAAAGCCATCAACATCACTAGAAGGAGTACCTTGTTCCTACAGGTATCAAGACCCCATATGATAAAAAACCATCAGGTATCAGCAGGAAACAGAAGAGAATGAAGCATAAGCAGTCTCATTGTTATTCTATAAGAAGGTTATTCTCAAAGGTTCCAGCATGTGATATGTTGACATAACTCATGGTGAATAGGGTAGTGAGTATATGCACCACTGCATCTTGCCAGAGGCAATTAGGCCAACTTCATTATTTGTACCTATCTGATCAAATTGGCTGTATCATTTGTAATAGCTCATTGGGACTCTTCATCAGCTCAGGCAGTCAAGCACTGTTTTATCAGAAGCAAAACCTGCAATAAGTTCTCTTAGCACCCTATGCATCAAGGTTAGAGGATGAGCATGGTGTCTGTGCTATAAAAAAGTAGAAGATTTCAAAGAATAAAAAGGTGTTTCTCCTTTGCATTCAGAACAGACTGTTAAAAAAAGGGAATGAAAACATTTTTACCATTTTGCAAGAATTCTTGACATTTTAGCTGGTTTGAATCAAGTCTAAATTTCAAACCTCAAAAAAAGCTTGAAATGCAAAAATCTCATTCAAATCAAATAAAAGGGACTCAATCAAATACTTTGTTTCAATAATTCTGAAGATTTGTTATATTTCATCTATATTATTTGCTATAGATCATGTTAAATGTCCAAATAAGCAAATTCTCAAAGCGGTTCTTTCAACTGACATAATTGTTTTTACACTTTTTTTTCTGGTAATAGTAATCTCATTGAAAGAGACCTTTATGCTCAACCAGTTTGTGTTTTAATGACTCAACTATTTTCCTCTGAAAAAGCAATTTAAAAACTATTTAGCCAGCTGTGCCTCTATTGATGTGACTGAAGGGTACCTTTTTGCAAGGCTGATCTTCTGAAACAGTCATCCCATAATCAAAGGATATTGAAGGGGATATATATGAAGTAAAATGAGAGCAAATAGAAGCACCTTCTTTGTGACACAGGCCTTCATAAATACTTCACCATATCTTGCCACCACCAGAAATACAGTTTAAAATCACAGTACTATCAGGCACCTCAAAAAATATTGATTTACAAAGGTACTTTTTTGCTCTGGTCTTTGCACATCTTTGTATTGTTAGCAGTTGCTAGGGTACAACTTCATTTACTAAATTGTGGATAGAGCACATCCAATGAGTACCACAAAGGTTCTGAAATTGTATGCCATTCACAATAAAATTGCCCAATTATGTCTTTGAACAGCTGATTGTGTTTGATAGATGTGCATTGTGTTTGAATATAGCAATAGGATGAACACAATGAGGAATATTACATTATTAGTATGAAAGGGCAAAATCGGGCAATTCTGAGCCATTCCATTTTGAAAAAAACATGTTGGGATGATTGCACATCACCCACACTCTGAAGTAGCATTTCCCTCTTTGTTCTTTCTGACTCATTTCTGCAGGATTTTTATCTGGCTCCTTTCAAATTCCTTCTCATTTTCTTCAGAACTCGAAAAGGAGGACACTTCAGTATAAATTATTCCAGTTTTGTCCTCAAATAATTCTTCCTTCTGCTGAAAAATAATTACTGCACAACCCAAGAATACCTTCATAGCAGAGTGAAAAAAGGGGAAAAAAAATCAAAAGAAGACAATTTAATGTAGCAAGGAAGGACACAGGCTCTTTAGGACAGGCAGGGAAGACAGAAAGGGGTGTCATGTCACCCTCTGTGTTAGTGACCAGCTGGAGTGCAGGGAGCTCTGCCTGGGGATGAATGAGAAACTGACCAAGAGCAGATGGATCAGGAATAAAGGGAAGTCAGAGACAGCTGGCTTTACTGGACTCCCTTACAGGCCACCCCACCAGAAGGAAGGAAGGGCTTTGAGCATCCTGGTCTAGTGGAAGGTGTCCTGGCCCAGGGAAGGGCGGTTGTAACTAGATAACCTTTATGGTCTCTTCCAACCCAAACCATTCTATGATTCTTTGAAATCTTTAAAACTCAATCCTTCTGCTGAGGTTTAGAAAGGTGCAGAAAAAAAAAAGAATACAATAGTAATTTTGTTTCTAGGGTTTGCT
Source organism: Cephalopterus ornatus (assembly GCA_013396775.1). NCBI lineage: Eukaryota > Metazoa > Chordata > Aves > Passeriformes > Cotingidae > Cephalopterus > Cephalopterus ornatus. The sequence goes on along the minus strand of VZRE01002823.1, from coordinate 18,278 downwards.
ATAAAACAAAGTTCTGTTCTAGAGAAAGAGTCTGCTCAAAGCAAGGATTTTTAATGTTCTCTTATGTCATCAATTATCATTGTTTTGTATTTTTCTTAGTTCAGATGTAAAACATTAAATTATTAGAATATTAATCACCAAAATATTTGAAATAGAAAAGTTGCATGACTAACTGTGTTTTGTGGGTTTTTTCAGTTCATTGATCAGATTTTTTAAAAAAATAAAATGGCATAAAATAAAACAGTAAAAGCCCACAAACACAGGAAAATGGGATTTTTTTTCTTTTGGCTTCTGAAATTTCACATCTACTTTGACTTTGATCAGTATCTCTCTGGTGTTTCTGGCTCCCTCCCTGGAGAAAGAACAGGAGTCACACAATTCTACATATAACAAAGATATTAAATAGCTAATTAGAACACACATATCAAAGGTTAATTGCACATGAGAACTAGGTAAATGTGTTCCAGTTTTGCAAATCTTATAATTAATAAAATGCCCAAGCAAAAAAGAAATGAGGAGGAGATGATCAGAGGATCCCTGGAAGACTGCTATTTAATGATCCCTTCCCGTACTTAAATCACTATTAGTTTAATTCTCAGAAGCATCCATAGTTTAAACACATATTTGACTAGGCAATAGTAGAAGGTAGTAATAAAAGACTTGTAGATTTGCTCATCAACCCTGTATACAACCCCTGACTAAAGGAACTTAGGACACCTGTGGAAAGATATGGGAGATTACGGAAAGAAAGATGATCACTAGGTCAGTTCCAGACTACAGACATTTTAAATTGAATAGTTACAATTAAGGCCTTCGTAGACCATGTAATTCCAAAGGCTCTCAAACTTCAAGTTTATGCACTAGAAAAGTATCCAGAAATGAGGACAATTAAGTAATCTGGATAATCATCTTGGGTTTAATTTGACTGACAATTCAGGAAAATATCATTATTTAAATCTTTACAATATTCAAGACTAACAGAAGTAAATTTCTGTTCTAAACAGAACAGGCAGATTTGGGTAGCACAGACACTTAGAGAGCTCTCATAAATGTTATTCTTTTTTTCAGGCTTAAGCAAGATTAACAGTATGAGAAGCCAGAATCCATATCTGAGTTTAGTATTTCTGATCACAGGTTTAACATCTCCTGAGTCTGGATTCAAAGGAGAGAATCGCAGAAAAGAGCACAGGAATATAGGATGAGGGAACATCTCTAAGGGTCAAAAAATGCTTGTCTTTTGAAGAAGAGCTTAAACAAAAAAATTTCAACTCCTTCAACTCTTAAAACTTAGAGAATCTTTAAAATAAATGCAGAAAATCTCTTTTTCTGAAAGTAGCATTTTTGCTAGTAATAGGCATCCTTTGGCCACAGCCTTATTCCTGTGAAATGTCTGCTTGAGGACACCTGCAAAAAAGAACAATGCTGAAGCTGAGGTATGAGTTTTTTTTTTTTGTCAACAGTAATGATGAAGACACAGAAAAAGAAAATTACTCAGTGTTTTGCAAAATACAATTTCTTTTTCTAATGAAAAGCCTCAGAAAGATGCTAAAATAATTTTCACGAACACATCTACATACCCATAACAGGCAGTGACGATTTCAAAGGAAATGACAACAGGCAAAATTTAAGCAGCCAAACTCCTTCATATTTGGCAGTCAGGGGTAAAATTCTCAGTAGTATCAGTGAGGACAAGTTCAAGCCAACAGCAAGTGCTTTTGAAAATTGCATCCTACAAAATCCCCACTGACACTGTGACTATGCGACACAGAAATGGTACCCAGGGAGCTGCCTGGCAAAGCTCGAGGCAAGTAATAGAGAGGTATGAAATGATATAGAATTGGTGAACGGCTAGAGAAACAAAGGGTTCCACACCTTTCAAGAACTACCTTGGGGATAGCTCTCAGGTCCAGGACTCTCAAGTACATCTTTTTGTCATTTTTTTTCCATCCAGGCAGTTACTTCTTGTGTCAGCTGCAGGGGGCTGGAACATGCCTTGCAGAACTGTCTTCTGCCAGCTGCCTTGCACACTGCAACGAGCAGCACAAACTGTAATGTGCCAGCAGTTCATTACAGCAACACAGAATCGCAAAGTCATTTAGGTTGGAAAAGCCCTCTAAAATCATCAGGCCCAATCATTAAACCCAGCACTGCCAAGCCCACCAAGGATGTGTTCTGTTCTCTACTCATCGCTCATTCTGTGTGTTACCAGAGCAAAAGTGACACCTCTCCGATTTATTTCCCATACCCTCTGCTGATCAGCAACAAACTGATTATCCCCATTTGTCCCCACTTCTTTATATCCTGGACCAGCACCATCTGTTCTATTCACCAGGCCGAGCCATAACAGTGATTTACCCCTGATAGTCCTGCTAGATTGCTCCTTGCTCAACAAATTGGTTCACTCATTTAATGGAGCTTTTTGAGGAGAATCATAGAATCTAGAATCAACCAGGTTGGAAAAGACCTCCAAGATCATCAAGCCCAACCCTGCATGTTATCCTTAATAAGAAAAAAAAGGCTCTTGCCCTCTATGAGTAACAGCCTTGTTTTATAAAATACTGGTTTTCTCTTCAATTTATGGCAAAGTGCTGTGCTTTTAGTTTATGAATTTGTGTATTTTGTATTGATTCTGCTTCATTCTGTTTGCCAATAAATTTGTCTCCTTCACTTTATTATCACTGTGACTGATGTGTTCTCTGGAAAATTTCATTTATTTTTACAATTCCTATAACTTTCGTCTTAATTTATATGTTGCTGTACTAAATAAAAATCACAAAAATACTGAGGCATTAAATTTCTATAAAGACATGCCTTGGGATTAGTATTTCATAGCTTGATAAAATCACAGAGCTGCCCACTAAACATAATAAACTCATGCATATAAAACCAATATACTCACTATAGCTGAATAATGAAAATGGACATTCACGTAGCCCACACATGTACCAGATGTAGGGGAAAAGTATTTATTCTATGAAAAAAATAAGCATAATTTCTCATTCCTGAATATTAAAAGCAGTTCAATACACAGAATATGAAGTCCTGTCAGTCATGATCATTAACTAATCCCTCTCTTCTTCCCCTGTCTCCTGCAGTCCTCTCCACATCCTTGTAAATTTAGCTTTAAAAGAAGAGTGGATCTTCCATGTACATAAATGAATATTATGAAGTGTGTAATACAATGCAATCATTACAATAATACAGCTCACAAGTCTGATTTCAGAGGGACAGCAATATAATTGCCCATAAGTTTAAATTTATGTTTATCTCAATTAGCCACACTCACTTACATAAACAACTCTCTAGCAATTTTAAAGGCTTGCTACTAAACTCTATTTCCTCAAGTATCAATGAAAATTAACTGCACAAAATGCTCTTGGCAGGCAATCTGAAAGGATAATTTAGGAACTGCAAGGTTTTACATCTGACTGCCACCTTTGAGCATGGCTAACTAGGCACAGCTGATTAGCATTTCTCTAAATCTGCTTTTTGCCAGGAACTTTTTCCCCCTGAATTAAATGAACAGTTTTGCCACCAGCTTCACTAGGAAGGCCTTAACTCATTTTCACTTCTGATACTACTGATTACACAGCTATGCATTCATTTTCTTGGACATAGTACAAAACACAGATCAACGTATGTTAAGACACAGAATAACGAATTTGCTGCAAATTTCTGTTGTAGGAGCTGGAACTACATGTACACTTTCCACTTACAAGGAAACTCCTTTACCTGCACAAAAAGGCATGATTAATACCAGAAATAGTGTTTAGTAGCCTGAATCATGAACAGTGTATTGAAGGCATGGTACCACAAGGTTGTGAGCTTAGACATTTTAAAACAAAACCTCTGAGGTCAAAGCTAGGGCATCATAAAGGAAACACTCATCTTATGGGCTTAAATCGTTTAATACAGAAGAGAAACATCTACCAGTGTGGTACTACAAACACCTTGGCCATTTTCTCCAGCACAACAGATGCTAATCTTGCCTGAATAAAACACCAGAAACTAATTTCTTTTGCTTGCAGTCTTTCTTCACCAGTCTTGGAAAATAAGCACTGAATAAATTTGCAAGAGGATCAGCTTGACTTCCACTAGTCTCTGCATCCAGAAGTCAGATAAAAAACACCAGGAGGCTTTAATATTCGGATGCTGGAGACAATTGCATTAGTGTTTCCCATGCTTAGAAAGTTTCCCTGGAGTCTCAGTCGTGCATACACACCTGCATGACCTAGTCCAAAACATCACCTCCTTGTGATACCTGTGAAATGTTTGCTGGCAAAAGTAGTCTGAGCTCTTACTCAGCACTGGTGAATGAGATGCAGAACTATGTTTCCTACATAAGGATATCCTGCATGAACATGTGCATAGATTTAAATATGTGGTTCTTCTGAGAACTAATCATATAATCATGGAATGGTTTGGGTTAAAATTACCTTAAAGATCATCCAGTTCCAACCTGTCTGCCATGGGCAGGAACAACTTCCATCAGACCAGTTGCTCATCCAACCCCCATCCAACCTGGCCTCAAACACTTCCAGGAATGGGGCATCCACATCTTCTCCAGGCAATGTGTGCCAGGGCTGCACAACCCTCATGAAGCAGTGTCTGTCCCTGTGTTGAATAGACTGTATAGGGAAGTTTCAGTAGCACAGTTGTCTGTGAATGTGGGCACAGACTCTGATCTCTGCAGAAGCCTGGGAGCAGTTCATTGAAAATCTTCAAGCTACTTCAGAAGTATTGCAGGTCCAACAGCAGCAGAACCTTGTCACAGGGTCAGTGGAATGCCACATAAATACAAGTTTCCTGCAGTGCAGTGCTTTTTTTAATGAGAAACTGACACTAACATGCCATTAGTCTGCCATGTTCCATGAGTACCTCATGTAAAAACAAAGACCAATCCGTGTAAGGAAAGTGTTGTTAAGATTTCCCTACTGAAACCTGTGAGTGAATCTGGGTGGGAAACCTGTAGAATTAGAAAATGATGCTTCGGTTAAACAACAATGCCATATTCAGCACCTGGATTTTCTACCTGGATTTCTATCAAATGTCTGGAAGACATTAGGAAGGCCTTAAATAGGAGGTAGAAGTAGGATTAGAGTGAAGAAGTGTGAAAAGCAGTATGTAGGTACCAAGAAAGTCTGAAGTTGCTCATACAAAGGACCAGCCCTTCACAACACTCTTCAGGGAAGGCACACGATGCCCGCGCATGGGCTGCAGCAGCCACTGCCACTGAACAGCCTTTATTTCACCCTAGTGCCCCTGCTATTAATGGGGAAGCAAGTAAACTCTGTGCAGGAGGAGGAGGATCAGCCACGAGCCACTGTCATCTATCACCTTATGTCATACCATTTGTGCTGTACCTAGCACAAATGAAGCATAGCAACACCATTAGAGAGCAAAATTTTAGAGCAGCACTAGTGAAAAAGTGTGTAAGCAAAATCTTGTACCTGGGAAGGGAATTTTGCAGAATTACTGGGAAGAGAGGGGGGAGAAATGCAGCAATAGCAAATATCAGTTGAAAAGATGAAGATTGCCCATTGCAAAACAAGGAGACTTTAAAAAAGGACCAAATGCACACAAATAATGAATGTCAAGAGAGAAACACATAATGTATACCTGGCACCTCTGTTTTCCATGCATCTGTCTGTAGAAAAAAGAGATGCTGAATGGAAAAAAAAAAGTCAGATTTTACTTTTGGTAACAGATGTAGGTTTCCATCTCATAATGCCACCAAAGTTAAGATTTAATCACATTCGGAAGCTATCAACTGAAAAGAAACACGTACTAAATCTCACTGTCAAGAGCTAAACCACATCCAGCTGCTATGACTTTTTGCAAGATCACTCTTCAATAAAATATTGTGGATTATAAGAAAATACTTACATGGAAATTCCCTACTCCAGTTATTTATTTCACCACTTCTGTTTTCTTCTTTAGAGAAGAATTACCTGATTCTTCAGAAATACTATAATTTTCATCAAAAACGCTGTTCAGAAAATACTTCAGATGTTCAGATATCTAGTGGAATAGACTGAATAATAAACTGACTCTTAGGAAATTGATCACTCTTAATATTCAGTTCATTTTCACTGTCATTTCGATTTCTGAACTGCACCATGACTGACTCTACTCTTTTCCAAAGGGAAGTGTCAGAAAGCTGATGTTCAGGACCAAATTTTTGAGCACTTCGTTCAGTTTCCCTTGGGGGATGTTTTTGTAGTTCACATTTAACAAATGTGAACTCAGATACCTAGATTACAGTTATAATAGCTCATACTCATATAATAGATATATAGAACATATATAATCACATACCTCATATAACAGATATTCCCCACGCTGGTACTAATCATTGCCACTTCAGCAGAATTAATTGAATTACACCTTCCAAAATATTTCTTATGAAAACTTAGCAGCTGGCAGTATAACTCAAAATAAAATCAAAACAAAAATCCCTTTTTAAATAGAGCTTTGTTGCCTCACACTTTCAAAGCTGCAAAGAATCAGAAGGCTGAGGATAAAAAAAATTATTCTAGTATACTAGAACGCACTTATTTGTTTCCTTAGTTCCTCAACTCCAGGAGCTCTAGCCAGTGCTAGAGGATAACCAAGGGATAACTAAAGGGATAACCAAGCATGTGACAACTTTGCCTTTGTCCAAGTCCTTCCAGTCTCTGGCAGACTTTTTGTCACGTGCTCCCTCCACACACCTTCCTTGAAAGCAGTAGTATCTTCTCAGCATGGTGAAACTAAACAAAGCAAAGTGGCTGCATCCTTTTTCATGCCTTCCAACCTATGCTCCAAAGATTACTAGAAAACTTCTATTTTTTCCCACATAGTTCCTTTCAGGAACTTTTCACAACATTTTTTTTGTTTAAGTCCAGGTATTGCTAGACAGTGTAAGTACAGGCTGGAGGAGCAGAAGGGCTAGATCATGAAAGGGTTCTGTGATATCCCTCCGAAAGTTATTTCAGATTTTCTGGCCTTGAGCTTTTGGTGTTGAGAATTTAAAGAGGATTCACAGTCCATGAAGAGGCAACAGAGACAACAGCTACTTCAATACTTCCCTTGTAACGTGCACACAGAGGGACAGAGGACCTCCTGGCTCTTGCAGTGATTATAAAAATCCGCCGTTCACACAGGCAACTCTGAGGGAAAATTATCACAATAATGGACTCACTGCTGGCTTTGTGCCATGCTTGGAATTGGTCTGCGCCCGTAATACCACATAAAATGCAGTACTGCTTCCCATATTTTCATCTTTTCTAATGGAGAAAATTACGTCATGCATTATTCATTCTTGTAGGCCCTAGGGTTTTGGTTTTGTTGTTGTTGCTGCTTTTTTTGTGAGCTGTCTGTTTCTTTAGTTTGACCTCTTTAAATTAAAGCTCTTCATCTTATTTCTTAGAAAATGAAAGCAAAGGGAGGAGGAAAGGGAGGGAAATGGCGGCAAAGCCTTTGTATTTTTTCCAAGATAATAGAATTTAAATTAATTTTAAATTTAGCAAAAGTCTGGCTGTTCAGGGAAATTCGACTAAAATGCCCTGTAATTTCAGAGAGACAACTACTTAGCTTGAGTTCTGAACATACTGCAAGCTGACCAGCACAGAGTGCTACATGTATACCATGAGAGAGACATCCTAGCCTCACAACTGTATCTTCCTTCCCTCTATATTACCTCCCTGATAGACAAATCCTGATCCTTCCCAACACTGATGGTGCAAAGGCAAATGCATTTCTTTTTGTTTAGAGGAAACACTCCAAATCTACTCTTCTGTGATTGGCTGCAGAATTTGGTTTTGTCATACACTCATTTTGGGAGTGGAGTCCAGGCCTAAAAAACCTGGGAAGAGAAGAATTTCTGAGCCTGGTTCAAGGTTATATTGCCAGTCAGAGTATTACTATGATCATTTTGCAGTCTGTGAATTGTCCTGTTAAAAGGAGGATAGAGCTCTTACAAGTGGTATATCAGACACTTTTGCGTATCTGACTATGACAATCCTTTATCCTTTTAATTACCCTACATGCTAAAGAATTTTTTTTCTATAATGGTGAATAGCAAAATAAAATGTCACAACAGTCAGCAAACCAGGATCCTGAGGTCACTGATACATGTTCCCTAGTTTGACAGTGTGGAATGAGACCTTGTGAGACACTTAAAACTTCTCTCCCACCCAGTTCTGTTATAGTTCAGTTCAACACACTTCTAACTGGTGATGGCGAACCAGCTGATCGAAACCCAGAAAAAGGATTGCTCTGCAAAATGCAGCTTCTGACAGATGGCTGAAGAGGCAGCAGTAGTTTTGTTCAGAGAGAGAATACAAGTCTCCTAATCCGCAGGAGATACTTTCTGATGAGAAAGTAACAAACATCCTCGAAGAATATGGCATACTGGAAAACAAATCAGCAACTAAAACTACTATAAGGAAGGTCTAGGGGAGAAACTGAGAAGAAACATTAAGGTATAATTACCCAGAGAGTCTGTGGGATTGCTGTTTCTAGAGGAAAGCGAGGACTCTCACTATATGGTGTCTTAAAACATCCTCCAGCCTTCTTCTTCACCATTGGAATTTGTGAAGGTGGTATTTTTTTTCTAGAATCAGGAAAAGAAATAGTTACATAGCCTTCCATAAGGCTGAATAAGGAATTGTCTGAGTTTGGGGGTTTTTTCTGCAGAAACTTGATAGTTTTCCTTATCAACAAAATGCAATGTAAAACTTCTGTCCCTCCTCACTGCCTCATTGCAGGCCAAAAAAGAGTCAGCAAATAAATAGATAAGCCTATAGATCTTCCAATCTATAGCACTTGGCATCTCATTTGGCTCTGCAAATAAACTCATTTGGGGAAGATGTGCAACTTTCTGTTTCATGTTCTGGAGTCACAAAAGCCCAAAGAAGTAGAGCAATTACTTAAAGTAGTAAAAAGGATCTCTGGACATCATATACACTGCTTCCCAGGAGAGTTCATTAACTGGAATGTGCTGCCAACCAGGTCAGCTACTTTGCCTTTGGTTCCTATTCCTCCTTCCTTTCCATGCAGATGGAAATACATCTGGGGTAGGAAACAGAGAAAGTGAGGGGCAGCTGACCAAGCCAGACATATTTCAAATGCCTGCATCGTATTTCTAGCAAAGAAACACCACCTCATGGGAGATCCTGACAAAGTAACACCGTTGCTTTCTCATTCTCTAAACTCCACGGCAGCTTAGAAATCTACATGAAACACTGATTTCTTGTGAGAGGCCGCTACTTTGTCAACATGGCATTCTCTACTGAGAAAAAGAGAATTTGTAAACCATAAAATTTAGGGCCTTACCTCAAAAGAAAAGACAAAGCCCAAACTAAATGCAAGTCTGGTAAGCTTGTAAGTCTAAATTTATAGCCTGTTTCTAAATCTAAATGTGTGCCCACCAACATACCAGTCTGGGCTTTGTGCCTGGGTTTCTCTTGCACAGAAACAGACATCTGGAAGAATCTCGGTATCACAGAATATCCTTAGTTTGGAGGGATCCACAAAGATCACCAAGTCCAGCTCCCGGAGAGGACAGACCCAGGGGTCACACCACGTGCCTGAGAGTATTGACCAAACACTTCTTGAACTTTGTCAGGCTTGGTGCTGTGACCACACCTCTGGGCAGCCTGTTCTGGTGCCTGACCACCTTCTCAGTGAAGAACCTCTTTCTAATATCCAAACTACACGTCCCCTCACACAACTTCAGGCCATNCAATATCCAAACTAAACCTCCCCTCACACAACTTCAGGCCATTCCCTTGGTCCTGTCTCTGGTCACCACAGAGAAGAGATCAGTGACTGCCTGTCCACTTCCTCTCATGAGAAAGTTATAACTGTAATGAGGTCATCCTGCAGCTGATAAATATACAAGCTGACAAAAGCTCAGGTCTTCCCTGGGTCAGATGGTCTTACATGCCAGAAGATGAACCTTGATGCAGAAAAAGCCTCAGCATGCTATCCTACAGCCATGACTGTGTTCAGCCCAGAGTTCATTATGAATTTATTTGAAAGCAAATGAATTTAAAGAACCCAAAAGCTAAGCTATGTAGCAATTTTTGATAGATACATTTTCCGCTTATTTTATAACCCTTTTCCTCCTGCTACCAACTCCGGGTGAGACAGCACCATTTACTGGATATGAATGAAACATTTATCCAGGGTGAATCACTACAGGGAAGACTCTTCTTCAGAAACCTCAGCACTGCTCTCATTGTGTGGCCTTTATGAGGCACCCCCCAAAAAAAAGATACAGAGATCATGGAAGGAGAATGAGAGTTATCAACATGTTGACAGGGAGGAAAAAAAGAGCAGTTTATCTGCACAGTGAATTTTCTGGCCCAACAGAAAGAGCATGAATTTCTGTTAGCTGCTGGTGCTCCCAATTCTAGTGCATTGTCCCACTGTTCATTTATTGATTGAAGGCCCTTTTAAGAAACAGGGATGACAGAGTTGCAATGAATCTGTGACAGTCTTGAGCAGATCCATCAATCATTGTCACTGACCTCAGCTAGGTTATTTTGCTTTGTTCAGCTCAGAAATCACAAGTAACGTGTTAATTTGTGCCTGTCATCATATACGCAAGAGACTTATCATGCTATAAAAACCATACTTTTAAGTGTAAGTCGCCTGTGCAATCTCATCAGATCTGTTCCTTAGAGCATATATGCTTTTTTCCTTTTTTCTGCAAATATTTTGCAATGAGCACAAACTAGAAATACAGTGAAACTGGCAGTTCGAAAGAAGGTTGCTGTTCTCAAAATATAAATAAGATTATGACATTACAGTAAACACTGTATATTGTTGCTTAGAGCATCAGTTAGAAGCAATTCCTTCATAACCTTTCATGTGAGCAAATCAGTTCAGCAAAAGCTATTTTCAGCCAATAATTCTGAAATAAGAGGTCAGAAATTACACCCTAAATTCAAAAGTCCAATAATAGTGAAAAGATAGATGCATGTGGAGCTGATTGAAACATTTTGGCTGTATATATTTTTTTGGTGTTGAAACATGCCATTGAGGAGTAAAAGTAGCATTTTTTTATTAGACTAAATGACTTTAAAGATAAATAAATAAAAGAAATAGATAATGGGGTTTTTTCCTGTCAAATGAGACCAGGTTAACCAGACCTGTAACCTTTTATACTTTTTTATAGTTAATCAGAAATTAATCTTTTGAAAGACAATTTTTTTCTGCAAGCTTTATCTCTCAAAACTGTCTTAGCTTTGTAACTTTATGCCCTCCCTCACAAAGCAGCAAATAGGAAATCTCAATGGATTAAATGTTCTATTTTCTCTCCACATCAATATGTCATAAGTGAACTACACTTACCCTGTTCCATTCCTGCTGCCCATTATGCAGGGACAGAGAAAGAGAAGCAGGTCATATCCCACTATGACGTGCACCAAGTAACACGCATGTTAGCTAGATCTTGCAAGCCCAAACTGATATAATTCCTCACTTATTCCCTCGGCCTTCCCAGTATCCCCACTTATACAGCATTAAAAATGTAACACTTAGAAATATGTCTTTTTAGAACCATGGGTTTTCCAGCAGCATATTTTGAGCAGTTGGCATTTAGAGTCACCAGCACTGAAATAACCATCACTTTCACTGCACTTTTCTCTGTAAATGGCAAAGTCCTCAAGGACACATTATTCTCTGCAGTTTTTAGATGGGGAAAAGGACGCATTGGTTGCACAAATGAGATTCAGCAGCTCTGGCCAAAGATGAAATTGGAGGAAAAACACAACACTCTCAGCTCCTGCCCCTGCACTCTCCACTGTGTCTTTGTCTCCTCTTGGGCACAGCAAAGGTGACTTTGCTGGAATATTTGGCGTACAAACGGTGAAGAGCCCCGAACACTGGCATTGCTTGGAAGAAGTAGAAATAGTCCTTTCTCCAAACTAGTAATTTTGGGGATAATTAGATGAGATTGAAATGACTTTCCTCAAGACACTCCCAATCTACCACAGGCAGAAAGCCCTTCAGGACTTTACTGTGTTTTTCCTCTTTGTTCCATCCCAAACAGTGTGCCAAGCAAAGTAACTTCCCCTCTGGGATTTCAGAGTGTGGTGCAAAAAAGATCTTGTTCCTTTTGATCAAATTCAGCCATACAGCATATAAGCTTTCTTTCCTCTGCTCTTTTCCATGACTGCCAGCCTGGCACCACCAAAGAGTTCAGGCAAGTAGGAATGAAGCACTGGCAGAGGTTACTCACTAACAGAAATTTAAGCAATGACAATGGCCACTGATGGAACACCTGAAATAGAGCAAATGTATAAAGCTTTACAAATCCTCACCCTAAATGTCCTCTGCTTGAGAAAAAGCTTCCACATGCACAACCCACGGCCTACTGACTTAAAAATGCATAGCCCTTGCACTAAAAACTCGTGGCCATCACCACACTGAAACCACCAATGGAAACTGTCTCCATATGCAGACTCTACTTTCCAGCAATTCCCTGTGGGTTGCAAGGAATGTGTAAAGCTAAAGAGTGGCATTACTGAGGAGCAAACGTATGGCTACAGAACTGTCCCTGAGGGAACTAGGATGGCTTGCAATGACTAGGATTAGTGCACATTTTATCAAACAACATCAGCTGTTGCAATGTAGAAATACTTATTGCTGGGAAAAAAGGCAGTCTCCTTGTGAAGGTGCACTGTTTCTAATGCACTTTAATGCCCCTGTGCCTCCAGCTTCCCTCAGTAAGAGCTGCCCAGGGACTGAAAGTCAAGCAGCCTGAATGGTGCAGCTGCCCAACACATTTCAGAAAGCAATGAATTAGGATCACCATCCATTGAAGTATCTGCTCTAAATGGGAGGTGTAATGAAAAAAACATTTGGCAGAGCTGTCATTAATTGGCTTAAGTTTTATTCCAAGTCTCAGTTGCTCACAATCATAGATGTGACAAATTAGGCAGGGTTGCAGAGATTAAAAAAAAAAAAAGAGAGAAGAAAAATAATCAGCTCTGGGAAATGCAAAGTAACTTGTCAAAATCTGGGCTGCCTTCACAGCCCAGTGAACTACAGGTATTCCACTGAATGTGAGACTGAAGGTTTGCAAAGGTACCTTTCAGAGGTAGAGTGACTGCTGCCAACAGAAACATAGAAAATTATTGTCTCTGTGAAAAAACTTAGGAAAAAAAAATCACCAAAAGCTACGTAATTGAACATATGGTGTGAATCAATTGCATGATCCATTCATGGCTAAAAACAAGCACAGATGCTGATGAGCATCTGTGTCCAATTGTGGCAAGATACTTTGATGTTTACGTTGCATCCGAGTAAGATCTGTCAGTGCAAAAGCTGTCATTTGGAAATGGTACTATTCTACTGAGGAAACATAGACATCTTTGAAGAACTTCACATAACCTAATGCTTAATGGTCTGGATCTTTGAAAGAGACTTCCAGCACCATGAACTAAGCCAAAGCTGCAAATCAGAGAACAGGAGTGCTCAATTTCAGGGATAAGGAAAAAGCAAAGAGAGGTCCTAACACAGAGCTGGTAAAAACACACACTCAGAGTGCAGAGCAAAGTATTGTGATTTATTCTATATGTAACTCAAACAAATTTTAAACTTTAGGGTTTGTTTTAAAATGTTCATGCTTTCCAACATGACATCTTTATAACAGCTCTCACTGAAGCACGAGGTCTGGTCTCACAGGGAACAGTTGGTGTCAGATCTGCCTTTGAGCAGAGCATGGATGTTGCCCTCCTTCCATAACTTCATTAGAATTTGTCTTCAAAGCAGAAATCACACACATTTTCCAATACTCCAAGGAACATGTAAAAAGCTGATTACCTAAGTCAAATTATCTTTCTCCCCTTTCTGCAGGCTGGAGAACAGCTCTCAAGATATTTTACTCCAGGTTTGTTTTGTTTCCTTGGCATCATTCTTCCTATGAGAATTTGATCCCTGAACCCTTGGCTGCATTTGATATTGATATAACCATCTACATAGCATCACGGCAATTATCAGAATGCTGATTTATACCATTACATCCTCGTGCTAAGGGTTGGATTTACCATTTAATCCAGCAAAATGCATCTGAGATTTTTTTTCAAAGCGATGCAAAGGTGCCTGATTAGCTTTCAATACTGTGAAATGAAAAACAGAGCATGATATTTTGTTCTGCAGTTTGTATTAATGCTTTAATCTCAGCAGGGGATCTCTTCCACAAAAGCTTTGAAAGACATACAAATTAATTATATGTATCACAACAGCCATAGCAATTTCAGCATCTAATGAGCACAGCGTGGCAACATTCACAGTGATATGCTGTTCACCATAATCTTCTTTGCAAGAGTTTGTTTTCCACTTTCAAAGTAACGTTAAGGAAGACAGCTGATCTCACATTCCACACATCAAGCCATAAACATTTATCAAGGTGTCAACAGAGAGCAACACTTCTAGGTTGTCAATACTTAATCTGCAGTAAAATTAAATCATAGGCCATTAGACCCAGTTCATGATGTCAGGAGTTCAGTGGAGATGCTGAGTAGGATGTCAGGAAGCATCTAAGCAATGCATATGCCCCATTTGACCATGAAAACATCACAGTGTCTGTATGTGCACACAACAGATGCACAGCATCACCCCACATTTCACCTCTGTGTTTTTAAGAACAGGCTGCATAAAGACAATCACTCCTGAAGAATCGTCACACTGCAGTTGTGGACAGGAATCCTTGATCCCATTGCTCACACGGCAGAGTCTAGCAGAGGAGCAAGGAGGTATCATCAGCTTTCAGTAACAGAGTAATTTCCAGGAGCTCTGTCCATGGCAAATTCAAGTAACCTGCTGATAAAAAACACACCTACTAACCAAGAAGGTCTGCCCCTTGTTTCTTTTCCTTATGTGTAAAGATATGCCCAAGCCACTAAAAGGTGTCTAAAGGATTTATGATTCTCTGTTAGCAACCTGATGTAGTAGCCCTCCTCTACATTAAATTACTATGAAAATGGCACGTCGCTGTGCAGCCCTGTTTTTTCCTGCATCCTCTTGTCTTCCAAAGAAGGACCACAACTATTTGTAGTTTCTTATAAAGTCTTAGCAATCAGCAGTGTGGAAATAGAAACACTTATTTGCCAGTTTATTAGGCCCTCTTCCATTTCAAAGACCTCTCTATGCCCTCTAAAGTTTAATAAACTTGGCTCAACGGAAGGACCCCTTTTGACTATTGCTGTAGCCTTGCCACAGAACTCCTCTTTACTCACTTCATCAGTAATGGGTAAAATACTAAGAATTACCTTCACGGGCAATTTTCCCAAACTGCAGCCAAGCAAATTCTTTTGCTTTCTCCACATATTCTTTGCAAATAAGGAAAATAGTATTTCAGGTTTTATAAAAACAGAGACCTGAGGGTAGAATGTAACTGCATACTGCCTGCCCCACATATTTCCCGTTGTTCCCTATTTGTTCCAGTTCTCTCTTTCATGGACAATTTTCTTGCAAAAGTTTCTCCTTCACAGCACATTACTGTTCCTAATTAGAATATTCCCAAACAATTTCCATTCAAACCTATGTTTACCATAGATAACTCACAGGCAGGTATCATTCACCACTGCTGTTGTCAGAAGGATGCTTGGGAAGCTGCTGTGGGCTTTGGAAAGCCCCCTTTTCAGAACATCAGAATGAACTCTTCCCTTCAACCCTACTCCAACATTTTTTTTTCCTTGCAAGGTTAGATTTCTGCAAAAAAGTGCCATTGAATTTTTTTAAGAAGTTAATTAATTGACTTAACTATGTGTGGCTAGATTTCTCTTTTGCAGTACATACCTTTTTGTTTTACAATATAATTTTCACCTTCTATCATGTGCAATATGTGCCTTCCAATTTGATCTTTTTTTTACCACATTAAACAGGAAAGCTAGACCTGCTTTCTCTGCCTGTTCTGTTAATCTGCCTCTGTCCTACTTCTTGCTTATCAGTCTAATTACGCATAAGGTGACAGACATCCTTGGCACATGCATTTACATTTTTACATTACTGTGGCTTGGCAGTTTATTTTTCACTTAGATAGGTCCTTCCTAAATAGGCTGTTGGAGAAAATTTATTAATTTCATAATTTCATCTCATGAACCTGAATTTGTCATAATTTTCTGTGTCTGTTTCTGACATCTCACTTCTTGTGTCCAGTGTATGTTCTCCCTGGAAGCATTCTGCTGCTGAAACTTACCTTATTGTGAGTAATCTCTTTGAAACAGCCTCAATTCCTTATCAAAACATCCGCACACCTCCCAGCACTCAGAAGAGGAGGTATAAATGTAACTGCTTGTGAATTCCATAACTTGGCTAATGTTACTTTTATTTGCTAATAACCTTTACTTTTTCAAGAAATATTAATTTCTGTCTGTAGATTGGTAGGTATTGGGAGATAGAGTCTGCAGAAAATACAGGAAACTGCCAAAGTAAAACATCCACAACAGATCCTTCCTTAAAAATCATCATATCCTGGAATTGGTGAAGACCTCTTGATACCATTTTATCTAATTACGTTTCTGGCAGTTATGAGATGAATTTAAAGTGAAGTGTTATCTGATGGAGTTAGCATGATAAGCATTTCTTTTTTTCACAAAAAAAAGAAATTTTCAAGTGCCGTTTCCAAGAAAGTAGTGAGTAATTTCTTTTTTGGTTTTGCTCTCAGAAACAATTGCCCAGTGATTACACAGGGGCAGGATTTCCCTGCATCAGTGTTTGCCTGGGGGCTGGGAGTTGTACCAAAAAGTAACAGCCTGTTACAGTGCAAAGTAAGCAGCTGAGGGAACAAATGCAGAACACTCAGTGATAACTCCTAAGCACACTCTCTCTCCCTTGTGTCCTACTCAGACACCTGGATCAAAGCCTTACCCAAATGCTCAAATGCTCTTGGCCAGCTAAAGGCAAACCCTCAAACAGTTCTGGATGTAAAAGCAGCTCCGTTCCTGCACTTCGATAATCCAAAAGACACTGGGTTTTTAATCTTCTGCGAGTTCTTGAATAAAGATAGTTATTACAAACAAACCCATGTCAAAATAAAAAAAAACATACAACAAAACAACCCCTCACCCCCAAGTTTTTCTCCCATGCTTGTTTCTGTTATATTTGTATTCATCTCATTCAAATATGCTGTAACATTGATATGAATCCTGAGATAACTTTGAGGGCAAAGAGAGTTTATTTCTCCCAATTTCTTTGTCTTTATAGAAGCTATGTTCTGGCTTCAGTGAAAATGTGAAGATTAATTTTCTAGTTGAAATTTTTGAGTGGGACTCAAATACCATAGTTCTTTCTACACATTCGGGTTACCTCGGATGCATCACTGTAGTTCTCTGCATTATAATCTGTTTCAGCTTCTACTCTTTGTGACATCCCTTTCTTCTTCTATCTCTTATCAAATCCTGTGAGTTTGAGCCCAGGGGAGCATAAGAAACTAATTCCTTAGTCTTTACCCCTCAGCACCATTTGGGTAGGTAAAATGATGGAAAACATTGAATGAATATTCTGGAAGAGCAAAAGACTAAGTGTTTGGGTTCTGAAAAACTAGTTTTTATATTTCCTCAACTCCTGTAAGTGTACCATTAGATTATTCTAACAGTGAATACTATCCTATGTGAATAAGGTACAAAGACAGCACAAAAAACAAGGTGTGGGGAATTTTACATCTAATAGTTTAAAGCATGATCATGTACAATTTTGGAATTTCAGTAAGACTATTCATTTAATAAATCTACAATTTAAAAAGCCTTAAAATTACTGAGACCACTAATAGTTCAAAATAAACTTCACATACGTAGAGTTCACACAGGTCTCTCTTTAAGGCAAGTCATCAATACCTTTTTTTCATCAGACTGAGAAGGGAGATAACATCTCTGTTACGGCTACTGATTAGCTATACGTGGGTTTTCTGTGCTCACAAGGAGCTCACATGGTTTTAATTAGAGCTTGCAGAGACTTATATGAGCATCAGACCAACATAATACAGCTCATCCCATTGCTACCCTACTGAGGTAAAAGTAGAAGGCACTTCCAAGCTGAAAGTGATGTTGGGATTAGGTATCTGGAGATGAAGAAAGCTCTCTGATAACAGAACAGAATCCCAAAATGTTTTATTCCTTAACAGGAGGACAGAGAATGAAAACCAGAGTAATAAAACACCAAACAGATATTTAAAGTGCCTATGAAGAAATGTAATTTTATTATGAATGCTCTGTTATTGCCATCATTTAAGTGTAGTGGTATTTATTAAATGGAATTCCAAGTTCCACGAATTTGTGGAACGA
>VZRE01002814.1:246-28611 GCA_013396775.1 Cephalopterus ornatus | reverse complement strand
GTAACCACAGTAATCACTCCCTAATTTCTAATTCCATGCTGGGCCCATTTTACTTCCATTCTCGTGGCTCCTTTTTTGTGCTGTCTTTTATTATTATTATTTTTAAATTGCTGTGCAGTTAAAGTAAAAAAAATGGGGGAAGGTTGCCTAGTGAGGGTTGAACTGAAGTATTGGTACTGCTGGAAGCCCATCCCAAGCATACAGCGTGACACAGATTTTGTGCCTCCCAGAGGCCTCTGGCAGCTGATAATGCTTGCTGTTGCAGTGTTTTCAGTTTCTGTTTGAGGTAACCTGCAATCATAACACATTATTGAAGCTATGAAAAAAATTTCCTAGTCCAAACTAGAATAACATCCCATATGTCCAGGGCAGTTCCTAAACCATGCCTTGCTAAGCATCCTCTCCTATGGGAGAGACCCTTCTGCACCAGCCCTTTGGGGTTTGACATTCCTGCCCGGTGCCTTATGCTTGTACTCGCGTGACTTCCTTCTCCACACAGCCTCGGCCACCAGCAAATTTTCTTGAGTGCTTTCTTTGAAAATCTAACAAAAATACATCCAGAGTACTCTCCCAGTCTTTCCTATTACTCATAGCTTTAAAATATCGAAGCAGTTTATTTTAAGCCACTCCTTCACCTAATTCCTTGTCTCTAATCAAATTATCCTGCTGTTAGCTGTTCTCCCAGTAATCCTCAAAAAGATTGTTTCTCAGTTGAGCTGATTTGTAACAAAGTCTACTCCGCAATCTCGGTTCTGGGACCAGAGCTCTTGGTCTCTCCACTCTCATCAGAGCTTTTAAATTCTTAAATTTCCTCTTGAGGTTGTTAAGACGAGGTGATGTCACACTGCTGAAGAGCTCCACCATCAAAGCCCATTTCAGGGGACTTCAAAATCAATTTACAACAGTTCATGGCTTTTTTATATACTGCAGAAATCACTGAGAAGGTGTTGAATGAGACAAGGCAACCCACTAGCTGGGGTGTAATTTTGTTGCCACATGAGTGACAGGCAAGAGTTGGCTTCTTTTTTCATGAAAGTGAAAGAAATATTAATAATATTATTTTTGTTTCGTGGAGGAAAACCCAAGGGGAAGGGAGATCAGTTTTCTGCTCACCAGAATGGCTAATTGCTAATGAGCTTCTGTCTCTGAGTCAGTGTAAGAAATCAAGAAGCATCTTTTCCCCAGTATAGTAGAGTACTTTCACCATGATATTAATATGTACTTGAAACAAGACTTTGCCAAACAAGAACTCTTGTTAGTGTTATAATAGACAAATAATGTCTAGTAGGCCATATAAATAATTAAATGGATGCTAGAGTAGGATCTTGTTCTCCTATATCCCCCAATGATAAAGCTACTGGGACATCATACCCCTCTTAATTGACTATCCTCGCTCTGGGGCAGTAAATGTTTAATTATTTCTATAGAGAAGAATAATTCCCACAAAAGAGACTGGTATTGATGGAGTCTGGTAATGATGCTGCTTTGCTGAATGTAGTGTGTGGTTATAATATCACAATGCTATTCCAGCAGCACAGTGTCCTTGGTCATTCCTCCCAGCCACTAAAAGTTGAAGCTTGGCAGTTACAGAGCCTGAGGAAACTGCTTCTTCTAACTTTCAGAAGTTTTTTCCTTTTCTGTGTGCATGTGTAATTTTTTACTTTTAATTTCACATGGATTGAGTGTTCCCTCATGCCTTTCCTCCCCACCTCAAAGAATCTTGCAGCAGAAAGCTAAGAGATAAGGCTTTGCTGAAACAGAGAAAAAGAAGAAATGTAACCAATTGCAATGACAAGCTTGGACTGGGTTATTTTAATACACACTCAAATGAATTCCTGCTTGCCTAATGCGTTGTGTAAGTCAGTGTAGTAGTCAGATGGCCACAAGACAAGGCAGAACAAAAGAAAAAAGAAAGAATCTAAGAAGAGAAGAAACCACCCATATTCCCAGGGAGGGATGAATACATTTTTGGTACACAAGTATTTTTGGTGAATTGTGTCTATTTCTCCCCAGAGTCATCTAGACCAAAGGAGACAAGCAGATGAGAGTCATCAGTGGGATTCTCATGAGAAGCCTGGTCTGATAGACATAGACTAGTCTCAATTAACTCCTATTCTCACACGAGGCCAAAAATGAAGTAAAATGGTTGTGAGGCTACTGGGTGAGACTGGAGATGGGACAAAGTTTGGCAGACTCATCTAACACAGTATCTCCTCTGACAAAGCTTCACCTAGTGCCTGGAGTGAATGCCAGATGTATCTTCATTCCACTGAATAGGAGGAACTGCGATATCTGCCTTGAAAATTATTCAGGATGGTATAATTTTGTACTACAATGACTCCTTATCTAAAAAGCTGGACGGAAAATTGGCTTGCCACTGTCTTAATCTGAAAGCTTTTTGATTGGTTGGCTTTTTTTGGGGGGGTGTTGTTTTTGTTTGGTTATAGTTGGGTTTTGTATTTGCAGTGTTTGGAAATAGAAGAAAATTCCATTTTACTCGTACTTGGTCAAGTAATGGAGAATGACAAGGGAGACAAATGGCAGGAGGGAATAAAATTTAGAAATTCATCAGATGGAAATGCAATGACTTATCTACGATAATTCAGTGATTAATGGGCTGAATCTGGTATGATCCTCGGACTTTTATTTTCCCTCCTTCCAGTCCAAGACAAAACTTCCCCTTATGGCTAAACACAGGGTAATGATGAAAAAAATGCTCATTTTTCACCTATTTAGGGAGAGTTTTCCAGAATGAAAAGGAGGAGGAAGACCTGTTTGAATGACTGAAAATTTAAAGGACTAAATTACCAGGAAAATGTTTCTAACTAAGTGAATGTTATTTTCATGCAATATGAGTTCTGCATATATGGGCAGGCAAATACCAAATCTATTATGATCCACTCCATATTGGATGGCAGCTAATGAACTCTTGGCTTCGACATGTTTGGATAGTGCAGTACCTTAATTCTTCCCCTTTCTGCTAATGGGAAGAACAGCAGCTGGGAGGAACATTTGCTGTGGGCAGAGTGTAGACTGTATTAAGGATCAAACATTTCAGCAGAACATTTCAACAGGGATGCAGAACCCTTCTACCCATTTAGGTTTCAGCTGTGAACATGTTCCATCTTGTTTAAAACTGAGCCTCTTAGAATGCCTCTGTAAAAGCTGAGAAATACTAGAAATTAAGATTGCCTTTACCCTTGAAGCAAAGAGTCAGAAGAATGAAGTAAGAATATCCCCTTATTAGTTTATGTTAACAAATACTTGGTATAATTTTAGTATGTGTAGGTATGGTACTGTACACCCCAGAGTTTGAAAGTGAGTCCTTTGCAGAGATGGCATTCTGACAGATTTTTTTCAGAACTTTTATTAAATCAGTCATAAGCCCCTGGAGACCTGAAAAAAAAAACTAAAAAAAAATTAATATTCAAAGTTTGAACCAAAATTCTGAAAAAAAGCCAAAGCATATCAACATCCCACATTTCTGAACATAGAACTTTAAATAACTATGTAGGGTTGAACATTGCAGGTGAACGTATAATGACTCTAACCCTCAAAATGTTAAAAAATTGGGAATCCAGGTCTGAATTATCACAATAACTTTTTTTCACATGCTTGATTAGTCCCATATAATAGCTTCCCATGGCTTGTAATTTCCTTAGTTCTACCTGCAATCTAAAGATTTTATTGCTTGCCAGTAGTAGCAGTAATTTTCTGTTCAATAGTCTTGATATATTTGACTGTCATGAATTTATCTAATCACTCCTCAGTATTCACAGTTTCCCAGGTCAAAGAATTTTACAGTTCATCTATGTATTATTTGCATTCGTCTGTTTTAAATGAACCACCTGTTAAGTTTTTTTGATGCCCTTGCACTTTGTATTCTAAGAAGCAGTAACTGAATTTCCTCTGTTTGCCTTCTCTCTCTCTCTTTCATACTTCCTAGCCAGACTCTTTTCCAAATTAAGGCACCCCAGTCTACCTTATGTGCTCTCTCAGTGAAGCTACTCCACACCTTCAACCATATTTGTCATTCTACCTGGTAGTTTTGCTTCATCTGCTTTTCTAGATGAAGGAGACCGCAACCATATGCAGACAAAAATTTTCCCTGTCTTTGAAACAGCTGAGTTGCTTACCAACTTAGGAACTGATCCTCTTTGGGTTGGGTACTGTATAAGGGCTTTCTCACTGATTTAGTTTTGATAAGGCAACACTGAAGTGTGAATTTCCACTGAGGGAAAAAAAGGCAGGTGTGGGACTTCTGACTGATTGAGCTTATGGTGAAAGGTGATGCTCCAGCAGTGACATTTACTAATGCACTTGTCCTATGTGCCTGAGTACACACTGACAAAAAAACCCAGTGCAGGCAGGTTTGTACATTATACTTTTAGAAGAGGAAACGTACATCTCTCTTTGCCCTTATCACTAACAAAAAACCAACTTCCTCCCCAACCACTGCCCAGCTCTCTCCACAAAGAAACAGAAACAGAAAATGTTAAACCTTCCTGAATAAGGTGACCACCATGACAATATCTTTTCACCAGTTCCCATGAATTTGCTCTCATTAGCAACTATTTGCCCCGTCCTGAAAGGATGGGATAGGTGATGACCAAGTAAGTCAAGCATCTGATCAGTCTGTCAATTTGCCGTCTCTCTTTCACTCCCACAAGTTATTTTTCAGACAGTGACATGAACACGCAGAAGAACATTAAAAAGCAATCCACCCTGTGTGAACCATATGTGTAAACAAAGCTTATCATTCAGACTCAATGAACAAAGAGATCAAGAAACTTGGTCATCTGTAAGAACAGTCAAGCTCTCTAATTGGGAAATACGAGTTCTATTTTCAATTGCAAATACTGTTCAGGTTTACTGGGTGCAATCAGTCAAGCACAGAAAGGGAAAATGTTTCTATGACTCTAGGACAAAAGCAGTCCACAGGAGCTTGTGACAGCAAAATTAAGTGAGACTAATAATTTACATTTTCTTACTTACAAAAGCAAGGTTTCATCTAGCTCTATCACCAGAGCTAGATAAATTATTGAAAAAGGTGTCAAATAAATAGCCTAGTGGATACGATCACGATTTTGCTTGTTAAACACATGTATACCGGTGCTCCTCCAATACCCTCCAAAAGTAATTATGTGATAAAAGTGTTAATGTGACTTTTCTCCTGCTCAGCTTTTTAAAATTAATATCCTTGGTGCAATTCTGCCAACCACTCAGAATTTTTGGACTTTGATACTGTTCCCATGAAAATAATAGGAAAAGACTTTCTCTATCAGACCACGCATGTCTTCAAGGCTAGGAGGTCTGACCTCCTAGTTACGTCTAAAAATGTGGTAAAAAAAGGAGAAACCATTTTAAAATATTTTAGATTAGCAAGTGGGAAGTGCTAATTGCTTTAATTTAACAGCAAAAATAGGGACATAAATGGCAGCCATATCCATCTATAGGGTATCAAGGTAAATCTGCTGGGATTAGATGGAGTCAGTGAAGCTAAAGAGATTTTTGGCACACACAACTCCCTCATATATACTTGCCTATTTCTAGTTAACATCAATTTCTGCTGGGATTGGAGTAGTCGGGAGTGAAAGCATTTGAAAACAAGAACCGGGGTCTTTTCTAACTTGAAGTTTCCAATCAGCAAATAGTTAGTTATGCTTTATGGTTAGTCTTTTATGGAGCCATAAAAGATTCTAACACATTCATTGGCCTTTGTTTGTTAGTTGGGGTTGGGGTTTTTTTTTTGGTTGTTGGTTGTTTTGTTTTGTTTTTTACTTCTGTGTTCAAATATTCATGTTTCTGAGCCAAAAGACTAAGCAGTATTGAGGTTTTTCAGCATGAAGGAACAAAACCAAAACTGAGATTCTAAAATACTTCTGATTTCTGAGTGGATAGAGTACAGTCATGAAAACACCAGTTCAGCCTGGTTTCTGTATCGTACTTAGATCTGGCTGGGTTTGGTTTCCTGTTCTGTTTTTAAGTTATATCTGTCCAAAGCAGAAGGTTTGTGATTTGTACAACTGCATGAGATGGTTCTTCATGAGTCTAGAAAAACCTCCTAGACTCTGACCTTTTAGAATCCAAAGCCTGACTGGCACTGAAGACCAAACAGGCCTTAAAATGTAAACATTGATCTAAAAATAATTCTGATGCAGATGTCACTTCTTGAGCTGTACTACTCAGTAAAAAACCAAGAACTCAAACTGCTTATAGAAAAACATCACCACCTTTATAATCATGCAATTACCTGCCTCAACCTATGCCTGCCTAATTTTCATGCTGTAGACACCACTGAAGCAGGGGTGTGAATTCATTTTCCTGTGTCTCCGGTGAGTGCCATAATGACCAAGCATTATAATCAGTTTTATTTATTGCAATTAATATTTTTATTTATATGGAGTAAAAGTACCAGCGGATTGAAACAAACGCTATAGTCTGGTGGAAAAACATTCACCCAGAAAATCTTATGTCTTCAGCCTCTGCTCACTGAAGACTCTCCTAGATCTCACCTATTCTAAGTGACTACTAGGATAGTCACTGTTGGCTAACAGGCTATATTAGATGGAAACTGGAGTCTTGCTTTTTATTTTGAACTTTGAAAGAGTTCTGCTGAATTCATAGCCCTTGCGAAGGTTTCATATGAAATAAATGAGAGCTTTTTTAATAAGAATTTCCCTTGCAGAATAATTCTTGATCAACTCTAGTATGTGCATGAGCCTTATGTTTCTATTCTCTTTTAAGGCCCACGACTAAAGTAATTTCTAGGAAAGGATGGAGAATGACGACATTTTGTTGTTGAGTGTTTTATGTGACACAGGAATATAACATTGGATTATCAAATACATCAGCACAAATACACCGATAACTTCAAATTGATAAAGGTGTTGGGTTGGAAAATTTTGTCCTCAGCTATCTGCAGAGCAAAATTAAAAAGATAAGTAAAAGCAAGGTTTTAGAAGACTATATGAAGAGAAATACTAATCATGAACAGCTGGTAATATTTTTCTGCCTTGACCCTTCTCCTTGCATTTAAGTAGATCTACCATGAATTTGACCCACTGAATATGGGCAGCTTAGGAAAATATCAGAAGAAAAGCCTTTTTCCCCCTGTCTCATGGTTCCCCTCTTTCAGTGGGAGCCAGTTCTCAAAGCTCCAGAGCCAGGTTTGCATCAGAACCTCTGGGGGTGAAAGTGTAGAGAGATGTCAGGTGTGAAGTATCTGCTGCGAGCGATACTCACAATTACACAGTATTTTTATCACAGGGAGAATACAGTCCACTGTTTCAGCCTCAAGATTGTGCTGACAGTAAAAAAACAATCAGCAGAAAACATGTACTAATGCTTTTTGTGAGCCAAAGAGCTCTGAGGGTATTAGCATAAAGAAGAAAATACACATGTTGAATTGGGCATGGGCACGTATCAGTCAAGAGCTACGTATTTATTACCAGAGAAGGAAGCACTTTCTTTGAGTTTCTGGGACCAGGCATGTTTCTCAGGTGCATCCTGATTTCATAGCAGGGCATAAGCTAGCCACCACCTTCCCTTGCAGCTCCACTGCCACAGAAAACAACCCAGGTGCATGAATGGGAGCAGCTTTGGCTACTAGAGCTGGTTTCTCTGTCTGTGGCCAGAACACTAAGATTTGAGGACAGTCAAAATGACCACAGTCCCTGTTTTTTGGCTGGAGATGAATACATCAAATCCAATCCAGAAATCATACATATATCCAGGATGTGATACACTGATAGAGCTGTGGTAGACCCACTTTTCAAGCTCCAGGGTGTCTTTTTTGGAAAATCTCTGCAGCAGTGTGTTTCACTTGATACTTTTTACTGAGGTACTGACATGGATTTCTCTCGCTTCTCTAGATACTTTTCACAAATTTTATGGCATTTTTAAGAGACACGTGAATTTTAGAAATGTAGGGAGTGTGGCATTTTTGAAAAGAAGACTATTTATTGTCACAGCCTGGCTAAGAAGCTGAACACATTTACCATTAGTTAGGTTGTCTTCAGACCTGGGGCCATGTTAATGACTCTATTCAGCTAAGAAATGTCAGGTCAGACTTAGGTGGTGATCACAGATATTACACTAATGGTGTCTCCATCTCAGATGTGCTGAAGGGAGCATGTGCATACACATTGCTGTAGATGTTGAGAAAATAAGGGAGGGAAATTTGTTCATTCAATTGCCACAGCTAACCACCTTCCCCTGTAAAAGGAGCTTCTTCAACCATCTTAACAGAGGATGGGTTCTTCTGTATGTGACACCAGAAAGGAGATTCTTGTGAAAAAAAATTTCTGTGAAGACTTTAATACCAACCCCTTTCCTTTCCTGTCTGCTCCCATCCTGAAATGCCTGTTAGGATCCAGTATTACCCAGGAATTCTCACACACAGCCGCCAGAGGAGTGCGCAGGCACCCAGGCAACTTGCGCTAACTCCACACAACTTGGTTCCAGTCTCTGGCCCCACCCTATTGGAAGCACATGTGGCCCAGCCAGATAAGAGACGTTTTTGCCAATGGAGGACCAATGGACAAGACCTGGCTCATCTATGCCTGCCAAGATTACAGTGGGAAATGGACAGACCATGGCAAGAGTTCAGTTTTAGTAACACTGTTATTGGTAATGATGACCAAGACGTTTTGAAATATCAACATCATTTAATTGTGTGTGTTTGTATACACTTGGTCTTTCTTTTCTTTTTTTAAATCAGTTTGTCCTCTCATCCTCTCTGAAATAATATTCACAGTCCTGGATGAGTGTGGTTGTGCACATTTACTCACCAACTAGATCAGTCTGTTTTCACATAGGAGCAATATGCTTTTGTCCAGAAACCTACAGTGCCTACCACAAAGAGGTGCGGTGCCGGGAACCCATTCTGAGGATCTTATTCATGTATCCTGAGGAATCCTGGCCCTCATGGGTGGCTTGACAATCTGTGGCTTTTTTGTTTACATTACTTGTTATCTGTTGAGCAACAGCTGTTTGCATAACAGCTTCTCTTCTTTCATATCAAGACTCCTGAATCTTCTGCCCAATATGTTCCTGCCTTTGACGTGACACTGCATCTGCTCTAGCCACTGAGGCTTTTCAAGGCCAGATCTTCCACTTCACTGGATGGGCAAACTCCTCTTGCAGTCTGCAGATCCTTCTCAGTAGAACATTCTTCACTGAAAGATTTGGTTTAACCGATGTATATGCTCTTGTACCCCAAAACCACCACAGGACCTTCTTAAGTTTTCCATAGATGCCTGGGGAATTTCACACAGCTCTCCTGCCCTAAGGTAGAGCTCAGTGTGACTGAGAGGTAATTTGGCTGAAGTCCTTCGTATCTTAGTTTTACTATAATAATACCCTCCCCTGTGTCTTGGCTATGGACCAATTGGAAGGAAAGAAAGTAAGGTTCCCTAAATTTTCCCTGAAGAAGAAAGGGAACACAGATGTGGTGACTAACAAATTGACCTCACTTGTTAAAAACAGCAGCATCTTCTTCATCCATGTCTTCTTGGCTGGCCACATGGCTGGCAAGAGACCAAGGTATTCCTCAAAAGACAGGTGTGTAGCTTTCACATAGACAGGCTGTTGGAAGGCACTGATAAGCCAGGTCTGAGGCAGTGCCAGGTTTTTCCCTGGAGCAGGCAGAGAAGGCGGCAGTATCATGGCATTACTGCTTATCTGGATTCCTCTGTGTGGAGTCCAGAATTACAGCTCCAACGTTGATATGGTCCAGCATCTTTTTGAACCTGTCTGCCACCTTTACAATTATTATGAAAGACTCAAGTTCTATAAACGAATTTTAATTCCAGCCCCAAATCAATTGTCCCTTATCATTATGCCTAAGAGCAGAAGACACTGCAGCTGGTACTGGAGAGATTAAAACTGAACTGCTTATCAGCAGGAAAGAGACTGAGTTCATCTAACCCTAGGCACATTAAAGTTGCCCATCTAACATAAGCCATTTGCCTGGGCTCTCCCTCCCGTCAAAGAAGTGACTCCATGGAGTGATTCACTGCATCCTAAGAATAGTGCCTGAGGGAGGCGGGGTGAATCACCCTGAGGAATTGCCTGGCTCTCTTTGTGAAGAGGGTTTTGCCAGACAGCTTTGATGACAAGCCTTTTTTAGGTGCTTAAAATTAGATGAGATGAATCCCACCTCAAAATGTTCAAACTCGCTGTCTTTCTGAAACAAAGAAGAGCAGCAAATTGCATGAGAATGCAAACAGGTGCTGTTTTTAGGTGGCAGCCTTTACTCAACAGAGTAATATTCCTGCATGGATTTCCCAGGGAAGGTGGAGGGTGACTGGAGGCCCAGCATGGTGGTCAGAGGCTGTGGTGAGAGGTGCGAAGCTTTTCTTTTTGCCTTTGCTCCCTGGTATGGCTCCAGTCCTGACAGCTGCTGATTGGCATTCCTCTCATATTTCCACGTCATGCACTTTAAGGTCTCCATTCAGCCTCACAACACACAAGCTGCAAAGAGTTGCTATACCCACCTTTTAGACAGGTAAAGCTTACGCCTCATGACCCCGAGTGCAGTGACAGGCACGATGGCACATGAGAGCCATCTGAATTACTGCCTCGAGTGTTGGACAGGCAGCGGTGATGGACCACCCTGTCATACAGTCTAGACACATGATTCCCTGTAGGGAGGTCACCACCAAACATTGACTCTCAGTGTGTCTGTTTCACCTAACATCCCATGGACAACCCTGCTGAAGGACTTCCAGTAATTACAACATTAAAAAAAAAAAATGGAAAAGGATTAATCCAAAAATGTTTGTTTTATACAAAGCACAAGGTTTGTGGAAAAATAAAATAAACCATGTTGAAACCAAACATTTATAGAGGATTTATAGAGGATAAAATGCTCTCAGGTATGAAGTCATTATCTTTCTTCTCAGGCTATGGTCTTCTAATGAGACAAGAATATCAGATACATGACAGTGAAATCATCATCTGAATTAACTATATTCGTGTCCAGTTTTGTCAATATTTTTTTGTTCAAAGACCCAAGGATGACAGGTTTTAGATCCTTTTGTGTGCTACCTGTTAAATTTTACTCATGTAAATATTTGCTCATTTAAATCAGTAGGCCCAAATGCCTCCTTTTTTACTATGCAAAGTTAATTTTTTCATAGAGGACAGAATGGCACAAGCAGCGTCCTTGCAATGCCATTCTGGCAGGAAACAAGGCCTGGTACAGCCATGGATAAAAACCTGCTTTTTCAAAGAATTATCACGCTGTTTCTGGTTATCTGATTGCTTGATCAGAGGTCAAAAGGCTGGTCCCTGGAAAGATTATCCAAAGTTTGAATAGCAGCTGATCAATCAATATCTAATATCTGTTTATCCAGACGGTCCTGAAGAATTTCTGTTTTTGGTGGCCTATGTGTTTCAGGACAAAGGTCCTCAAAGGAATTAAAAAAAAGAGACACCAGAAACATGTCATCGGCAGGACTCCCACAGTTCCTGCTTTCTGTTGTTTCAGAGGAGATAGGAAAGGCCTAATGTCTCTTACACAGCCCACGTCTGTCTGGAATCATGTCTGATCCCACTTCCCTGCGAGCTGCCCCGGAGGGAAAGCAAACCCACTTATTTTTAGCCTTCTTTTCATTCAGGGATACTGTCAAGGCCCTGCTGTTCGCCATTTCCCCAGTTTGCACCCTCTCCATGAGGGAATAGGGCCCCTGTGGTAAATGTTAGGTGCATCCTGGTGGAAATCATCTCAAAAGGGTCTCCCATGTGAACAAGGGGGGGTCTTCTCCATAGTGGATGGGAGGGCTACCTCCACAGCAAGCCATTATGGGCAGCGGGAGGTGGCCCAGGGCTCCAGCAGTGCTGCACTCTTTGCCCCAGCCATTCTGTGCCCAGCTGCCCCCATCTGCATCCTGGTAGTACCAGTGTTGGTCCATGCAGAGCCACGCAGAATGTGACAGAGAGTTTTAAAATTTTCTCTTCCCTCTTACGATTCACAGCTCAGACAAAGGGAATTGTGTGAAGTTACTCACATGTGACTTTGAATGAGTCAAGCAACTTGAGGAGAAAAAAACCCCCAAATCCATGACGAGCATTCATAATCCTTTAAAAATATTACATCCACTTCTGGCCGCACAAAGATAGATTGAAGCGGTCTTTCATATTCCCTATGATTGTATGACCATCAAAGCTTAGCAGGAAAGCAGAGAGGGAAAGTGGAGTGGTGTTTGCCTGCAGACAACAAAAATAGAACGACATTTTTGCAAACTACTTTTCCAGTCTTCCAAGAGTGATTTCTATACAATGTATGATACAGGCAAGAGCTGGTCCATAGACTTCTGCAGATTATGATCCATCAGTCTTAATTTCTCTTCAACAGATGATGATGGACAAGGCATAATTCACCACCTAGTTCACCTTATTTTTAGATGCTGACTCTATAGCTGCACAGCCTTTGTGTTCCTCAGCATTGTTTCAGGGGGCAGGAGCAAGATAAACCCAGCACCTGTACAAAAGAATCAGCTTACTAACAGAAACACTGCAACAGATACATGCATTGGAGATGTATCCCCACTTTCTATTAAGCAGGGTAAAAATATGATAATAGTCCTTAATCTAAGTTTCTTTTAAGAATCTCTAAGGCCCAGTGACAATGTTGTGATTATTAAAAATTATTTCAAGGCTGTGCTACCTGAGTACTTCAGTCAAAAGTATTCAGAGATTAGTGTGAGCAAAATGTGAGCAAATTTTGGAATGGAAACCTTGGACAGAACGTGAACAGGAATCTCTTTCTGCTTCCAGAGCAGTTGATTGACTTACCTGGAGGACCTCTTTTGGGATAAGGTATGAATGGACTCAAAGAAGTCAAACACCATCTACCAATAGTGAGGGGAAGCAAACAATGCACTGTAGAAGGCAGATCACAGATCATGAGTATTGTACTGCTTTTGAAATAGTATGAGACGAGCAGAACTGTGATTTTGACACGGTTTTGACAGGAGACTATTCTGGAGCTACCCAACTACCCCATTCAGTTCAAGACACAGGATGGCTGAGAGGCTGTTAAAACTATTTCTTCGCTAGTTCCCTCTAGTAATATGAGCATTTGGGTCTCATTTTCAAAGAAGGCCACATACAGATGGGAAGATTTACCCAAGGATGCCGGTAAAGAGACATTACAGTCCTTATTGAAGCCTCAACAACTGAAGTGCAGTTTCAAAACAACCTTTATTCTGCTTGAAGACTTATTACAATTTTTAAAGCAACTCAGAAACAAGACACAGCTCCATCAACTCTACAGCTTGAACAAAACTTTAAGGAGGCATGTTTTCACTATTGCCTTGTAAAGGCAATTTACAACCTGCTTTACCCTTCACCTCCTCAAAGACAATTTTAAAACAAAGTAATCTTAATGTTTTAAAAGACATTTAACAGAACAGAGCTTTGTTTTTAAAAACAAGAATTAAAAAAAAAAAATAGCAGCATCTTGGGCAGCTAATGCAATCTCATTGGGACAAGTGCAATGTAACGTTACCAACTCACACAGTTTAGTCTCAACTGCAGTAAATACAACATGATTCTACATAAAATGTTGCACTTAGAACCTTGTCCCATGGGAGGCATTGTGCTTTGAGCTGCCCATTTCTGAAGTGACCCTGAAAAAAATTAGTATCAGGATTCACTTTCCCAACTTAATACCATGCATAGCAAAAGCACTGTGTGAAAATCGGCAGAAGTTTTCCTCATTAAAAGCATCTGAATGTTTTCCCAAGCATTATTATTTCATTGCCAATTACAAGACAAAGCCATTTCTTCACTACAGAACAGTTGACACCAAACAAAAAAGCTGAAGATTTGGTTCTACAGATTGCTTGACAAAATTTCTTAGATAACGGAATCATACAGACAAGCTTGTTTTTTTTTTTCTTTTTTTTTTTTTTTTGCTATTTTAAAGAAACTATCCAACAGCACAGAAACTCAGTTTTCTAACTGTATCTGGAAACATGCTGCACCCACAAAGGTCTAGTGTGCATGTGTGCACCTTTAAACAAAGCTAATGGTATCACTTACTGAATTCAGCAAAATGACCGTGTTCTGAATGACAGGTGAAAATGCACCTATATTGGGATCTGTTCACACATAAACAAAGCAAGTGTGCACCCGTATGCGCAGATACATATCCCCAACCTGCAAATTCAAATTTCAACTTAGGTAAATCAGAAACTACTAATTTTGCTTGGGAGTTTTGGTTCTCTTTGCTATGTCTGATACCTTTCAAAGGCCTTGTGAAAGAGATGCTGCAGTGCAGCATACCTCAGGAATTTAAAACAACAAAAAACAAAATTCCACCCCCCCCCCATAAAAAACAAAGTAACAAAACAAGCCCCTTCCATATATTATATTAGATGAAAAAGCTACACATCAACAGAAATACAGAAAAAACCCACTGTGTTTCTTCAGTTATATCCCCATGCTTTTTTTTTTCCTGTATATAGTAGTCTGTTTGAGATCAAATCAAAACTGGAGTGAACAATATGGTACATTAAAGACAAACAACTCTGCAGTGAATAGGGCCTTTGGCAGGATTTAGCTCTGTGCATTAAGGAAGGAGAGAAATGCAGAGGCCACACAATACGTAAGTACCAAAGAAAACCCATTCATGCCAATTTGAGGGCGTTAACTGATCCCTGCAAATTGCATAGACCCTGCGTAGGCAGAACATCCCTTTAAGAAGCCCTAAGCACTCATCCTTACAACAGTGCTTATTTCTCATTTTTGCTTGTGCAAGAAAGCAAGTGCCAAATCTCATACACACAATTTTGGGTTTTTTTCCTGCTACAGCCACACATGAAGAGAAGTTGCACAGCAAACAGGAATTATCTTTCCATACAGTACGGAATTATATTCCATACTGGGCTGGGCATGCTAAGGATATGGCCCACTGACATAGCAGGGGTTTTCTTAATACGAGGAAAATTAGATCCAAATGCCTTAACTATGATAAAATTTCTTGACAAATGCTACGTGAAACATCAATTCAGATTACATGTATTTTGCCTACAGAGAAAAAAAAAATACAATTTTACTCTTAAAATATTTAACATTCAGAAATTAATATATGTCCAAAGAATATCTTGGATTGCTACAAGTGTTAAACTGCTGTATATTGAACTAATTCATAACTTCAAGCCCAGTAGTATAACTGGCATGCTAGAGTAATTGGTGGTGCTTTTCACAGTAAAAACCAGTTTTTAGTATACCAAATTTACATGGTCCTACAGGCCTGAAGAGTGTGTGGAATGAAGAAGGGAAGAGATGAAGCCTCTACTTCTATTCAGGAAAAAATATTAAGAATAATTTTCTAAATTATGACGATCATGAAACATTAATATTTGTTGAATCATGTTTCCTGATATAAATTCTAGTCAGAAAATACACCTATAGGAAAGCAAAGACAACTCACCAAAAAAAAAAAAGCACAAAATCAAAATAAAATCAAAAGCCTTACAGCCTCAGAACTGAAGTAACCATTTGACAGTGAAATAAATGATAATATAAAGATCATTGGAGACCAGCAAATTTCCTCTTATTATTTCCAACAGCTTATAAAGCCCTGCATATTTCAAAATAAAACACAAGTATCTCTAAACCAGAGCTATTATGGGAGAACTCCAAGGGTCTTGCTCTTTTGATTGTGTGTGCAACTCTCTTCAATAGTAATGGGTATTGCCTTTTTTCATCTCGGGGGAAGGATAAATTCATGTGTTCACTTAGTCAAATCTTTTCCAAGATTTCTCAGAAGTTCATTACTTTATCAATTTGCAATGTGTGAATTTCCTCAGTGGTCAGGACAATAAATAACCATTGCAAACCACAGATTGTGAATTATCCCAGAATTACTAATAAATCTGGTTTAGTAGGATTCATGTATTTGTTTTCTTTGACTGAACCATAAACCTGTAAGTCTCTGGTGTCCTGAAATTACAGAACTGTTCACTTTATACTGCCTCAGCCTACAAACTTCTGAAAGTAAGTATCATAGCCTAATCATTTTCAAAAAACCCACATTTTCCAGTCTTAATTAGCTCCATATTGTATCCAAACATTCTCAATAGAGGTGGAAGCTTTTTTTCCCCACAATACTAATACAAAAAAGCCCCTAGGCAACAATTAGAGAAACTTCCTTCATATGAAATGAAAATACCTTTACATGCCAACAAAAATTCTGCCACAGGTCAAGAAGTCTTTTTTTTACTGTGAAAGGTGGATTCATTCTGAGATCCAAACTATCTACACTCTACACTGCAGTAGCAAAATATCCCCATTTTTTTCTGCAGTCACTATCAAAGAAGGATACACTGTTTTTTTTTGTCTTCCAAATACAAAGACAATTGTGATAAAAGTT
The DNA here is from genome assembly GCA_013396775.1 of Cephalopterus ornatus. Lineage (NCBI taxonomy): Eukaryota > Metazoa > Chordata > Aves > Passeriformes > Cotingidae > Cephalopterus > Cephalopterus ornatus. The sequence continues at coordinate 12,224 of VZRE01002814.1, read as the reverse complement.
CAAAATGCTTCAAGAAGCAAATGTAGCATGGTACCGTATTCTAGAGATATCTCTCAAACAGCATTGTTGGACTCAGTGATATTTCGTAATGTTCATATACTTTTTATTGAATAAAGCAGCTTTGAAGCTTATCAGGCACTGCCCAACAAAATATTTAGTCAAAAAAAATTTTACGCACTTTTTTAAACTTTGAGCGAGTAGCTCAATATTCTATTTTTCTGAAGAAAATTGTAAAATATTTCATAGTTTTAATTCTTAAGCCAACTCTTGCTGGCTTTCTGTACATTAAAAAAAAAAAACAAAAAAACAAAGCAAAACCTCTCAAAAAAAAAAAAGCAAGCCCACAAAACAAACAAACAAAAAAATCAGTAACAAAAAATAATCAGGAAAAATATTCTCAGGCAAAAGAAATAACAAAAAAAAGAAGTCAAGAAAACAAGAAAGAAAAAGAAGCCTGTAGATATGCTTGAAAGAAGATCGCAGCCTAAAGAAAATTCAGTATTGCATAGCATGGTCTAAGAATTCAGCTTTCAGCAAACAGAAAAGGGAAAAAAGAAGCAGTCTGGTACTGACAGTTTCCATCAATGATAGTTAGTCACCCAGTACTATGTACATTATTATACACTGTATGCCACTGAGAGTCCTGTTTTCTTCAGTCTTAAATATATTCTTAAAACAGGATTCTTAATCATCTAAACAAAACACTTCCTGGCACTTTGCTATTACAATTACTCTGAACAACACACTGAAACTGAAGTCCTTTTAAAGTGTCCCTTCGAAATGAAAGTGCCATTCATTCTGCTACATATCATCCACTAGAAACCAAAAAAATCCACAATGTTGTGTGTCTGGATCCACTGAGTGCAGCAACACCATTCCAAGTCAGGTCATGATCACGAAATTCCAGTAACTGAATGGCACAGACCTCTTATACCTTGTGTCTGGATAATCCAATGTTGTAGCTGGTAAAGCTTCAGAAGTGGTCGTAAACAAGCACCATGCTTAAAGGCCTCTATGTCCCTGCAGGGAGATCAGGTTTGGATTTTTCTCGTGTTTTAATTTTCTTAATTAGAAAAAAAATCAAAAAGCACTTCAGATTACAAACATACATTCACAGCTTACTACTGTGATCTCTCCCACTGCAGTTGTAAAGGAAATCTCTAGTCCTGTCTGAAGACAGATACTGCTTTGATACTGCAAATTCTTGAGTAAAGCTGAAAGGAGCCTTTTCTCTCCAGAGGCCTCAATGTTGTCGAATCATTTCTTTAGAAAAAAAAACAAACGACCCGCAGTTTTAAGATGTTCATCGCCTCTGCTGCGCATATACTGGGTAGGCTAGTGTGACATTGAGAGAGTCATTGTGCTGCACAAGTGATGTGTGTTGATAATGTAGCACCAGTTCTTTGAGCGAGTTGTACAAGTTATACGGCTCTGCAAATCCATACCCAGTAGGCGTTTTGTTTATCACACAGTGCTTTACTTCTCCATCCACCCTAAAAAGGAAGAAAAAACAGCCAGTTTTTAATTTGTGAGTACAGTAAAACTGAGATAGAAAATAAGGTAGTGGCAATAAATCTTAAGATGCTAGTCAGTATATAGAATTCCTCTCTTCTGTGGTGAGATAATGGTGAAAACCTGGGTTTAGTCCAAATTCGCAGATGTCATGCTAGCTTAGGGAGGCAGGAGGCAGGCAGGACTTAGCAGCTGCACCGAAAGGAGTGCACCCATGCTTTCCTTTCCCTTCTGAGTGAGACTTATCTGCGGGAGTGGTACAGGCTGGAGCTGTGTAGGAAATGAAGCAGCAAAGAGAATGGCCTCAGGACTTGTTGATCTGCTTCTAAACCCAAAGGTCCAACTGCAATCATGCATATGCAAGTGTCTATCTGCCCCCAGCTCGAGGCAAGCCCCTCAAATGTTGGTTACATCATTCACAAATTAGGGTACATACACAACAGAGCAGGCATAGCAGCCTTGTTTGCTGCTCTCTCGAACAAGGAATGTTCCATCTCGCTTTCCCCGCAGCAGATTTTCAGCTTGGCTTCTATTGATATTTCCCACATTCCATGTTCTCTCATCATGATGGGGCAAGTCCTCATCATCTTCTACCATAGAGTATTGGCTGTCAAAATTGGAAAAAAATGTGTTTGTGAAACACATAGCAGAGCAAAATCCAGTAATTAAATAGTCTCCATTTCATATTACTTAAAAAAAGAAAAAAAAAAAATCAGTGGTTAGTCCAATGCCCCCCTGGTAAAACCAGGAACGTAAACCAAGTAATACTGCACCGTTCAAACCACTGAATGAAACTAAAATGTAAGCTCTGTTTCTTATTTCTTTGAAGAACACTCATGTAAATCTGAAGAAGAATATAAAAAGATGCTGTGTTATTTTTCAGAACGTGCTGTGAACACTCCAGTACTACCGTTGCTCGCTGTTTTGGTAAATAGCAAGCGCAACAAAATCAATACCCTCTGAGTCAGCTTGATTTCCAAAGATCTGAACACTTGGTCAGCAATGAAAAATCATGCAGTGTATCAACTACAGCTGCTGTTTGGAGAAGCTTTGAGCAGCTGTACAGGTAGATGGATTAATTATTTATAGCGGAGATGGTTTTGTGGAAAGGGTGCAATAGCAGAGTGCTTTCTCTCTCTCTACTTATAAGCAGACTATGAGAAGAGCATATAATACAGGGCCTTTTCTACCATATCAGCTAGCAAGTATATAGCTGTTTCAGAGTTACAGAGAACCCTCTGAGCTAAAGCCCACCATGAAAGAAGATGCATCTAATTCAGCTGTGTGGACATCACTTCGGTATTGTGCAGCTCCAGAGCTCCCAATTTCCCCAGCAGCCTGCACTGGTGGGCCCTGCCTCTCCTGATTAGTCGGGAGAGTGTGTTTGCAGTCAGTCTGTGTTTGGATAATGCACTTATTCTCTCAGTAATAGGTTTTTAATCAGTTTTCCTTGGTTTAAGAAGAGATGACTTCTCACTCATCCATGATTCTGTCTTTCTGAAGATACTCAGAGTAGTCTACAGAAATCAGTGATCTCATACAGAATTCAATTTTCATAAAGAAAAAGGATTCTTCTGTTTCAGGTAACATTCTCTTCAGGTTCCTTATACCCTCATACTCTTTTGACCTGCATGATAGTCAAATACATTCAGTAGTGGCTCTATTTTCAATCTAGAGAGTGCAATTCCTGTTCTTTATCCTGCTCATTATATTGCTGTTTGGATTTTTTTTCCACATTACAACTTCAGAAGAAGAGTCATCAAAAGTTTAATTTTTCAGCAGTTATCAGGATCACTGGCAGGGAGAGTCAGAGTGAGAGAAAAGGAAGATGTTCTTTAAACAGTTTCACTTACTATTTTGATGCTACACTAAACCCATGGTATGGCATTATTCTTTCTCTACTGATTCAGTGATAGGAGTACTACTCAGAACAGGTGCCTACATGTTTTACATCATATCATCTTTGAATTGTGCTAAGACTCAGAAAACAACATGGCTTTAAAACATGTATGTCATTTTTATCTTCTGCTGCTACCACAGCAGATAAACACAATTTCTGGGACAACAGTAAGAGACTCAATAAACCAAGCCAAATTAAAATAGATGTGGACAAGGCTAGAATGTAAAACCACTAAAGAGTCATTGTCAGTCTGCTGCTTTTGTTGTATATTCAACCAGACAGCATAAAAGACATGCACAAGAAACTACATAGGCAGAAAATGTTTATACAAATATTACTGAGACAACTTTGATTTTCTATTTGTTCATTCTTCACTGTTACTACACTTGAGATATTATTTTGTGTCCTGCTTTTATTAAAATTTGGTCTATGTTCACAAAACCCAGGTGCTTTTTGGTTTTTTTCCAGGGATGAAATGAAATGCATTCATTAGCCATGTCAGAACCTACAGTATACTAAATTGCTTGAAATGACAGAATATTATCCTGCCATTTTCCAGAAAAATTAAATAGACCACAAAACCAGGGAAGGATCACTCCTCAGCATATACAAATTTATCATCTTCAACAGTAATGTGATAGGCTCATGTGGGTACCACTATAGGAGATAACAATATGGTACCAACAGTTGAAATTCAGAGAAAGGCTGCTCATGCCTAAGGGACCTTCTGAACAATTTATCCATCCATATCACGCCTCTCTAAGATACTGACACCTCATGAACTTGATTTTGCTGGTAAGAACAAAGACACAGGGTGCTTTGCTATAGTAACTTGATTATACACTTCCCTGAAAAAATGGAGAGTAGGGGGCGAGACAGCATCCTTTCCAACAGCTGCAACTATGTAGGCTGTCATGTCTTAACACTGTGCATTGTTAGTAGGGTTCAGATTTCCTCTGTGTGGTCAAAGAATTAAATATGCTTTATCTCACTTCTGTGTAACATGATTTAAAACACCAGAAGTATTTAAATCTTTCAATACTTACTCTTCTGCATTTTCATTTCCAAGCCATTCATTTAGCTTCTTCTGCCGTACGCCTTTTTGAGTCAGCCACCTGGACAATAATTGTAAATAAAATTAATTTTTAGTCACAAAAGTTGGATACCATTAAAAAAAAAAAACAACTTAAAACCAAATTTGTTAATTCTTGATACTCACATCAAGTACTGATCTCTTGTCTTCCTCAGCTGTATGAGGTCTGGTTTAATGCTGTTCATACGCTTGTCTATCTCTCTATATTCAGCTGCTTGCTTCTTTAAATCTTCTTCTAATCTACGCCTGCTGTCCACAATTTCACTTATCCGAGACTTCAGTTTTTCATAGTTGTGCATAATTCTGGATGGAATAATGTGGTAGGTTAAACCCTGATCTCTTACTCACAACTTTATAATCTACTATTTAGATGTGCAGACACTTAAGGGAACAGATTACTTCGCCAGATGTAGTTATATATTTCACAAGTTCACATCTACCCTATTTGAGGCTTCTTTGCTTACAGCTTAACAACTTTAAACTTGTCATCTTGCCTTAGTTTCAGGCACACCTATACTTGGCAGTTTGTTTCTTCAAAAATCACACAATTTGACATGCAGAAAACCAAATACTGACCTCTGTATTTCTTTTTCATTTCCTTCCCGTTTAAATTTTTCAATGTACTCCTTACTGTATCTTTCTTGTGTTTGGCACTGCTCTTCAAATATTTTTATTGTTTCATTAAATGCCTCAATAGCTGTTCTTTTCATTTGAATTTCCTGAAAATAAAGTGATTGTTATTACAGTTGACACCAGATACAGGGGAAAATTTATTGGCTTCTATCACAGAAACACTTCAGTATGTTGTAATACTTCAATACTTCAACATCCGTTTACCAAAAAGGCATTCTGCAAAGCCTTATGACACAGAGACAACAGGCTTTTGCAAAAGGCTACCATGATAGGCTTTCCATAATCAGGTTTATCAAGAGAGTAGAACTGCTAGAAAATGAACCAGTTACAATCTTTGCTTTGTATAAATAAAATTTATTTGTGATGCTTAGAGCCACACGGCAGCACCCTCTGCCCTTTGTACCAACTGATGTCCTTCGAGCTACAGCTGGCTTTCTGAAATAAAGGTGTAAGATACTGGCCTGAACAGGTCTCAGGAGGTCATCTAGCCTATCCTGCCACTACATACCTAGATGATAGTCAAGCCATTCAAATTCAAGTTGCCAGAAGTTCTCCACTTTTCTTCAATTATATTTTGGTGTATTTCCTGCACCAAAGAAGCATTTTAAGAAGCAGTCTTGATTCTGAATCTGTAAAATCACACTAATTCACTAGCACTTTGAGATATGGCTAATAATTGATTAAGTTGAAAGAAGGACAGAGCCAGCTTTTCATTCCTGCACTGTGTCTACACACGTCATCTCTCTGCCCTGCACGCTTAAACCAGACCTTCCAAAAACTAACTAATAAAATGCAATGCCTCCTTGCAAACGTGCCTTGAAAACCATAACTCAGCTTGATGAGGTCAGTACTTAGAAATGCTGGTAAATCCAGGTATTTATGTACTTGCTTTGGGATGGAGTTGTCAGACTTGGGCACAGGGTGGTTAAGTTTACAGGTGATGGCTGTTTAAACACAAGCAAGCAATTGTACTATTCTGAGCAAGCATATCAGGACACTGGCAGTGGTGACAGAAGGGAGGAGTAGGAAGATGGCAGCATGAATTCACAATAATATTCTTCAAAATCTACAAGATCTTCCTCTCTCCCTTTGGTTCAAACCTAGCTCACCTGAGATGTTCTTGTGTAGTCTTCATAGAGTCTGTCATATTCTCTGCTCTTTTCTTGGAACTGGGTATTATATTCATGTAATTTCTTTCCCACTGCTTCAATGCTATCCTCTTTTACAACTTGATCCTGGAATGATGAGCAGAAGGAAAGATATTCCATAATGAAACAATTGTATTGCAGAGATTTGCCAGATAAAACTACTTAAAAATGCCTAGATAATTACATGGAAATGTGATTCCTCTTTCTTCAATACAGAGATAATACTAAATGTATAATATGCAAATGAGAAATTAATGACAAAAAGAAAATTCGTATTGCAAGTGTTTAGCTTTATACTGAAAATTATATATTTTATCATTGAGTGGTATATTTATTAGGATGTTTATTTCTTAATAATGTATCTGCAGTATTTAAATTTCCAAATTCACATGCAAAGCGTGGAGTTGTTTTTAAACAAAAATATCAAGTTTTACACCCACTTTATTTTTTCATACATTTACAGAACTGAAGTTCTTCATGATAAATGACTTCTCAGTCTGCAGTAATTTCTCTGTATTTAAGTGAAACACAAAGAAAATAGACTAAATTACCTGCTGGTACTTAGATACAGGATACAGTAATTTTACATCCAGTTTAGGATTATACTGGGCTAGAGATTCATTCCGGTAGTGGTTTATTAGCTCGACCACAGAGTTGAAAGTTAATGGGTCAGAAAAACCATATTTTCCATCTCGATGAAAAATTTTGATTAATTTGTTATTTCCTCCTTTCCTGCAAATACAGTATGTTGAAAAGTTAGGCATACTTCAAGTACTACTTCCTAAAGCACACTGTATGTTAAATGCAGTTATTGCATTTTACTGTCAAGTATTACAGACCTAGTGTAATTAATCTCACCTTAGAGTAAGTGTGTAGTCCCCATGCATTTTGGTTGAAGCATCTCGTACCAAAAAGGTACCATCGGCAGTGTCTCGAAGCTTCTCGTTTACTTCTTCCCTAAAATGAAAGCAAAAGTAACCAATGATTTCAGTTACTTCTCACATATTTATTCTCTCACCATGCTCTAAATTCTTCTGTTTTAAAGTAGGTGGGTTTTAGAAGCCTTCTAGATTCCCATATTAATAAATACAATTATTCAATAGCTCATTTAAAGTTGCTGGAGCAAACTGGGATATAAAAATGGCATACTCTGTCCTCTCACTGCTGGACAAAATTATTATTCATGCAAAGGTCTTTCTGCTTGTTCATACAAGCCTGTATGTTTGGACCAGCCAATGCTGGCCTACTGTACCTATATATAGTACAGTTAAAAATGTTGCTAATATATGGCACTTGTTAGTCTGATTTGTTAACTATTCTGCCTACAGTTAAGGCTTTGGATGAAGGACAAGAAGAAAATATTTATTCCTTGGTGCTGTCCTTTCATGCTAGTGCTTCATACAGCCATCTTAAAGTAACAGAACAATCATTTTGTGTACTACATTCTAACTGACTGCCAGTAACTTTTTAGTCATGTTTGGAATAAAACCAGCTGTAATATGTTTTGTGTTGGAAAATATCCTAAAAATGGCTCTTACAACTCCAAATTTTTTAAACTTGAAGCAAAACACATATGCACAGAATAGCACAGCAAGAACATCAAGCCAAACCTTAAGAAATATATTGAGCTGATTTACCTTGAGATATCTCCCCAGTACCATTCTGCGTCTTGTAATGACATGTTGTTATTCGTGCTATTGTTAGTTACAGTATTAGGTTTTGGTGGCTTAGGAGGCAGTGCTGCAAATGAAAGGGGGGAAAAAGTTTATTATAACTCACTGAGAACATGACCATATATTCCTTGAAATCACATGTTACTACATGAATTCTATGATTTTATGAATGAGGAAAAAATCAAACAGAGTTGTCCATCACTAACAGTTTTTAGAAGACATCAGAGGAATCAAGATACTGTACTGAAAACCAAATAATTCAAAATAAAGTTGTACTGTTTCAAAAAACTATGTTATTCTTGTAATAATGTATTTTAAGCAAAATATAACACTAAACTCACCTCCTCTCCCTGTGAAGAAAGAAAAAAAATCTGAAGTTTGCTTTTACCCTCTTTCACTACCTTCAGGTGAACACAAATAATAAAACATGCCAAATTTTTTTTATCCTCCTATGTAATGATCTGCGATGAATTTTACTGCCTCCTTACCTAGAAGCTGAGTAACAAAAAATGCAAACCCACAGCAATACTGTCTATTTGAAAAAGAATTTGGTTTTTTCCCCAGCATTCTGTGCAATGGTATGCAAAAAAAAAACCCAGAAAAAAAACCCCAAACCACCAGTTTAAGAAACCCATCTGTGACCCAAATATCTCTTGTGTTAATCTTATTATTCTACAGAATAAATTGTGTTCAAATGCCAGGACTGATTAAAAACCCCATCCCCCTTTTCTCAATGTCAAAGCTGCATACGTATACCAGTGGGTGCCAGAGAAGATACTGCAGCACTGACTTAGTAACAAGGGGGACTACATTGGAATCAGCATTAAAAATCAACTCAGTTCTTTCAGTTCTCCAGTAAGTACATCATCCCTGTCCTATATAGTATGACCAGACTCAAAAGACAAGGTTTTTAAAGTTGCAGTGAATATCAGGATAGCATAATATTTTCATATAATACGAAAAAAATGATGTTATAACAGGTATTCAATTACTATTGCTAGATTTTAAAAATGCTTTTCCTTAAACAGTCCAAACCAATGATTTGTAATCACTATTTCAGGAAATAAGAGTGTTACTACAGCATCTTCTTTTAGGCACAGTGTGGAACAGAGATAGCAAAAATAATAATAAAAGAAATACAATTTTTTTAATGATATAATAGCAGGACTAGAACTACCTCTGACATAATTTAAAAAAAACTATAAACAGGTCAATTCATTAAAAATTCAATTAAATAAGCAGACAGGTATATGTTAAGATTCTAATTACTACAACCATGCACTAAACCACAATTTCATTCTAATTTATAAAAAAAAATAAATTTGTGTCAATAACAAAGTAAAGAAATCCTACATATCCAGTAACAATTTTTCAGCAGCTATTGCAAAGACCAAAATTATTAAGTCTTCTATAATAAGACTGCAGTTTTACCTGGTGGATCCATTTCTATGTAAAACATCAAGTCTGTGCCACAACTTATATCTGTCTTAGGATATTCTATATCCAGTTCTTCCATATTCCAAACAGTATTGTACATTTGTATGAGTTTCACTGAGTAAGCTCAGATACAGGAAAAGAGTCAGGCTTTCTTTGTAATGGTGTCTTGGAATTCATTTTAAAACCTATAAGGGGCTGCACTGTAACCTATTACATCATAATCCTCAGCCAATCATGTCAAAATAATGTCACCAAACCACTCCTGCTTCCTCATTTTGCTCTCCATTAATCTTAGAACAATTTCAGTTTTGGAAACAACCTACATTTAGCAGAACTGCAATATAAACCTGGTATTACACAAAAGGAGCGGGTGGACTCCCTGTGCCTGTGTTCCCGGCTCATTTTCCTGACTTAGCAGCATGGTACAGTCCAATCCTCGCAGGATGACAAAAGGCTGATATGCTGCAGCACGTAGCTCTTGCACACACACACACACACACACACACNCTCTTGCACACACACACACACACACACACACACACACACACACACACACACACAGGGCAGCTCCCTTTAGAAGCAGGTCAGTCTCATCTCAGTTGCATTCTCCAGCTTGGATGCCTGAAGTTTACCATTCAAAAAGCTTTATAAGGATTTTCGAGCTACTCTACATATTAAAGATGCAGAAGGGAAAAGATCAGGACTTCGTGTATGCTCATTACACACTCATTTTAGACAAACATCCACACAGAGACTCATATATATATCCACATAATGAAATACAGACTATGTTTCTAACCTGTGAGGATTTCTATTATTTTAATGGGCACACAGGTCTGACAGGGTAGATATTATTACACAAAATGTGCTTATTATAGAGATGTCTTCCTCTCTTACCATTATGTAATAAGACGCAGTTCAAATCAATCTAGATTAACTGATTTTGAAATCTAAAACCCAAATATTTTAATCTTAGCAAATACCCTGAAAACGTGGAAGAAAGTCAAAACTGAGTAAGATCTTCAAGTGTTTTTGCTGTCTATCAGGACACAGAAAGATTTAGTCTGCCTTTTCACATGGTTTCTCTACCTTATTCTCACTCAGATATTTATGAAGTTAATTGTTTTGAAAAGTAAGAGTCCCTTGTCAGTGTTCTCCTTCATCACTTGACTTTATGTCATCAGTATCCTCCTACTATTTAGAAATATTCCATCTTAACTCCCCCCATCAGTGACTGCAACTCTCTCCCACCTCTTGGAAGAAACATGCACAGAACAGACTATTAACTCCAAAGCAGAATGCTATGTAAAGTACTGTGAATGTTTTATACTTGCTATAGTCTATGGGGGGAGAAAATCAGAGACCAAAAATAACCATGACAAAGACTAGCTGTAGCAACTATCTGTGCCTGCATCATAAGAAATTGTGGAGCAAATGAAATGTGCTCTATCTCAGAAATATTAATTAAAAAAATTAACACAATTTATACACTTCTCAAATACTTCACACATGTTAATCCCTGCCTTCCTGCCCCCTCCCACCCTGCACTGTCTGTGCCCCTTAGCAGGTTACCCCTTTCAGACAAGCCTCAACATATAAAAGTGTATCTGGAGTACCAGAATATACAAAAAAGATGCATGCTAGTTTGCCTCATACATTAAGAAGCTTAAATTCATTCTGAAGTAGATTCTCCTCTCCCTGTTTAGGTAGACATGTTCCAAAGATTCCTTTCATTTCCAAAATGAAATAGGATACTCAAAATCATCCCAGACACAAGTCTAAACATTGAACTTGGAGGTTTAGCCCACCTGCTACCCAGACAGTTGAGTTGCCAAGGTAATTATTTAAATTAAGCAACAAAGATTTCCTATGAAGAGTACATTTCTCCATTGAATAAAGACTTCAAGAGAAAATTATTTCACTAGGATTTCACTAGTGGCCAAATTTAGGACTCAACAAACTTGTATAATCAGATTAGTGCTCAGCTCAGACTAGCCTAGCCTGCAGGCAAGAAAAGACAGGAGGCAGATAGGCTATTCCCCATTCCATATATAACCCGGAGAGCTACAGAAGTACTTTAATTCATGTGTCTTAAGACCATTAAAAATCTACTTGGTAATCAGTTACAGTATGATACTTCCACAAGATGATGAGGAAAACACACACAGAAATTCAAAATCACTTACTTTGTAAATTATGCATTGCAAATGATCGCCCTTGTAATACTGTCGGAATATACAATCCAATATTGGTTTCCTCTTATAAGAATATTTCTTAGAAAAAACAACCTGAAACCTTCTCTTACTAGGAAGCTCTTCTGAAGCAATGAAGAAAAAAAAAATTCTGAAAAATAGACTGCTCTGCTTTCCAACCAATGTTCCATAAAAATCACTAAAAAACTGCAACATGCAGTGAGAAAATTCAAGCCTTCTCTCTCTTCTTAACTGCTTAAAGCTCTGTGCTGTGCAGAAGGTATCCACTTACTCTGGCTCATCATTAAAAAGTGCACCTGACTTCAGCACTGTGGAAAAAAAAAAAAAGAAACCACCACCCTCAGTAGCTTGCACGTCTCTCTCAGATAA
>VZRE01002813.1:202-30388 GCA_013396775.1 Cephalopterus ornatus | reverse complement strand
TTGAGCATTCAGTGGGAAAGCCAGATCCAGGTTTTTTCTGTACATTCCAGAAGTCTATAAAAAAATAACTCTAGTAAGACAGTAGGTTGGTATAAAAAGAGCAACTTTAGAAAATACTTGGAGAGTTGAGCTAAGGTAAGAATACTGTGTTAGGCTTTGGGCCTGTTTTAAATCTGGAAGGGGTATTAGGTTTTGTTCTGTGTGTGACATTACAAACCAGAATCATCAATGCAAATTTTCTTAATGAATGCTATCAACCGGAATAAGAGATAGAACATTCAGACTGAAGTATTATGATAGAGCACCTTGTGTCCTTACCCAACTGTTCTTTGATGATCCGCTGTGCTATTCTGTCAATGGTACCAAGCTTTAGAGAGAATGTGTCTAGATAATCCCCAATGGCTGCAAACTCCAGTGGCCGACTTCTTAATTTATAGCCTCCTGTAACATATTTGACAGACTCCCCCACCTTTGACAGCAATGCCATTCCTTGCTTTTTGTAGGCATTAAGATCCTAGGAATTAAAAAACAAAACAAAACATGTTTATAAATATTTCACTTCCATGTTGGAAGATTAATACAATGAAGGATACTTTCCAAACAGGATCAAATCTTGTGAAGGCAAGAGATTACATATGACATGTAGCCTTGGACAAAGGCTCGCTTTGTACAAGCTGTACAGCTGAGCACAGCTTCAAAACTACCCCTAGATGGAGATAAAACTATCCAGGAGAATGGTATGAAGTACAGTATAAATAACTAAGTGGTTCAACTTTGCACATGGCCAGACTTGCCCATGTTCCTGTACTGCCACCAAGGAATTAGTCACATTAACAGCTCTGGTTCCACCAAAACAGCTCATATCATTCATCCACACATACTTCTAAGTTATAGCCCACAATACCAATATTATGCAAATGCACCAGCTGGCTCGGATAACCTAGTACAGAGCTACATATTGCGTGCCCATTTAGTAACCTGCCCCTCACACCAGCTGTGTGGTCAGAGAGGAGGCAGGCAAAGACTGTACACAGAAAAAGTAAAGCAAGACAGGCTGCAGCTCAGGCTGGGTCAGATGTAGCTACACTGCCTGCACAGGAAGTCTGAGCTTCCTAACTATCGCTTTACACGTTTGCACAAACCAACTGCCTACAATCTTCAAGGGATTTCACCTTAACAGTACATCAGAAAAAAACGGTTTTAGTTAGCAAAAACGCTGTCCACTTTGCATGGACTGACTCCTTCCAGCAGGGGTCAGTATTTAACGTCTCAAAACAGGAGCTGTAACGAGGTTATCCTATACAGCCTGAGGAAGAGATGTGTTCAAACCAAGCAGACCTGTAGAGGTCAAGAATTCAGGCATGCTATTACGGACTACATTAAAAGCCTCCTTTAAAAAGAGAAAAAAAAAGCACCAAAAAAACCACACCAAAAAAACCCAAACAACCAGAAAACAAAAGAAAAACCCCACAAAAAACCCCCAACCAAATAAAACCCAAACCCAAACAAAACCAGCAGCCATCTTCAAAACATGTACTATGGTATTCTTTCCAAGAACTTAACATAAGTCTAACGTAAGTCTGACTAGCAGAACCTGACATCTTAGCAGCTACTATAATTTTAAATTATGTTTGCATTTAAATGCAGTGGTTCCTTGACTCTTGCTTTCCGCATGACCTAAGCACTACCTGCAAGTGGGCACCAGAAAAAGATCCTTGAACTCAAAATTATTCACTCACTCTCTCAAGCATTCTGTGGTGTGTTACTGGTTCAAGCAGAGAACCTGAGAAAAAGACTGGTTTATCTTTTCCAGCCAGGAGGTGATCTTGTGACTTTCTGTAGTAACTAAATTCTGGAGTCCTGGCACACTGAACTGTACACCTCACTGTTCCAACAGAGCAAGTTCCAACACTAGAGACAGTCAAAGGAACAAGTACCCTTTCCCCCCATCTCCCAGCATGCTCTGTTGTGTCTAGGCAAGCTCTGCTCGGAGCTGAGAACAAAACCCTGGACATTAATTTTACAGGGGTGGGAGAAGACTAAGCAGCTAAGAAAGCTGCATAATGCTTGGACAGCTGAAAAGCAGAATACACTTAACACATTTAACTATCACGATGCTAAACAAATCTGCCTTTCTGGCTTATTTCAGCAGTTAAGTTAACCTTGAAGGTGAAATAAAAGAGCACTGAAGACTGATTTTCACATTAAGAGCAAGTAGAGCATGAGCCTGAAGTGAGCTCAAATTAAACACCATATATGAGTGAGCTAGATTAATGTGATATTGGGAAGATGTGCTTTTATACCCCTCCTCACCTATCCAGTCAAATTCAAGCATAATCGCAGGTCCTCACAGTCTCATTTGAAATGCAGTTATAAAGAAAGCAAAAGAAAATTGCACCATTGCTGCATGAGTCACGCAGAAGATAAGCATGAAATTGTTGACTGGGAACAAATGAGAATGAGGCCTGCATGCTTAGTTTTGAGGGCAGCAAGTGCAAGTAGTATAAAAAGCATAGACAAGAAAAAAAAGCCAAGAAATTCGCAAGCTTTTGTGCAAGGCAGACCTCTCTTCCTCCTCGCTTCCCTCCTTTCCAGAAAAGGATTTTAAAATCTACAATTTTCTAGATTTTGAACCTCTCTGGCATAACAGGAGTATGTTCCAGGCACACAGCTACAAAACAAGCAAATCTGGAGAATCTGTTGATCTGCAGACCAGATTCCTCTTCCTTCCAAGCAAAGGGAATCCATACAGTTGTCAGAGATCCATCACACGCAATATTCAGGGTTCCCAGCAACTCTCTGGTATTTTAGGGGAAGTTTTGATCTGTGCATCTAGTTTTATTAATGCCTTTTTACCTTCATTTCAGAAGTGACTGCAAAGGTTCCTGGTTTTCTGTCCCTGTCACGGACTGTGTTTGGAAGTTACTGGCTTACCTTGGCTGTGAGAAAGACGTTGAAGTGCTCATTGAAAGAAAGCACTGGGTGATCAGTTATTCTCTTCAAGAATTTGTCTAACGCTTTCCTCCTTGTCTCCACGAACTCTTCAGAAAAGCGATCAACAACACCCTTCACCACAAACTTCTCAGGAAGAGGCTGTCAGAGATAAGCAAAATGCACAAGATTCAAAAGACCGAAAACTTGCTTCTGCTATTTGGAAACAAAGCAATCAAGCACCAGTCTTAACAGGAAATGAAATGCTGTGTTTGCTAACAGGAACCATCCATCAGATGGGATGCAAGCCATGCTCAGAATTATCTTTTAGTTGGTTTGGTTTAATGCTAATTAAACCATTGTAAGGTACAGTGTCATTAGACTTGAGAAGTATAATGCTTAGTGCATTAGTCTTCAGGTAGGAAGGAACTCTTTTCCTTTGCTTTGGAAACTTTAGCTTGGACTCTAGGAAGTCACTACCTCAGCACCATATGCAGGAGGAAAAGGACAAACTGAAAGACTAGTTTAAAGAACCCTAGTTCAACCAAACACATGGAAGAGTGGCACTGAATAACACTCAAGTTTGAGCATTTCAGACCCACAGAAGAGTGCACCTCTATTACAAAGACTTCTGCCATGGTTTCAGCTACAGCAGTAGTTACAGTCCTTTCCATTTTAGGCCTTTGGAGGTCTATCCCAAGTAGTCAGTAGACACAGCTAGTAACCAATATCCTGTTTTAACTGTGTGTGTAAATTATCTACTCTATAGTCTTCCACATTAATAGTCTATTTTTCCCTACTGAGACACATGAGAACAGAGTTCACTGCAGTCAGAAATGGCTTCAAGTATCCAACAGAGTAGCACATCCTTATACTTACAGATTTTTTAGAAGAAAGGTACTTAAGATACTGCCTCACTCTGCAGCCAGATTCACGTCCAGTATTAGAGCTACTCATGCCAAATTTGCTGTTCTGTGTGCAACGAATTCCAGGTCATAGCAAAGCAGCTTGATTCCCTGGATGTGACTCACCTTCTGCTACTAGACTATTATTTATTGCCTTGCAGCCTTCAGGCAGGACTGGCAGCTTGTTAGCATACTCAAGAATCTGTAAAACTTAACTGTGGTAGTTCCAGCTGTTCAGAGAACAGGAAGCAAGAAAAGACAGTATGGGCAGCTAACACATTACATGTCTCCATCTTACTCTCCCAAGCTCACTGTCTTTCTTCTCCCCACTCCTCAGTAAACGTATTTGCTGCCAGTCAGTGGTGTCACATGATTTTGTAAAAAAATACTCCTTACCTTTGAGAAAATCTGCTAATATTTCACTTAGAGGCAAGTCCCAGAGTAATTAAGGACTTAAACAGCACTCTAAGCCAGAGCAATCTAACTGAATACTTCTCACACAGCCTAGTCCTTGCTGAGGAAGGGAGACCCGGTAAACTGCCACCACACCACTCACCACATTCATAGATGGGCAAGCTAAAGCATGCCAGTAGTGTTGCTATTTCCTGACAATTCCTCTCCAACAGGCCTTTTTTAATTTCTTTGTTCAAAAAAGCTGAAGGTGGTGATCTCACAGGTTTCCTACCTATTCGCATCTTCTGCAGCACAAAAAACATATCACATAAGATAGTATCAACCTCCTCACATCAAATAACATGGTCAAATTGCTGGTTTCAGCAAAAAGGGTGCACTAATTTAGCTCATTAAACTTCTGCCTACTGAAAGCACGCAATAGGTACCAAGTCAGAGGCTGAGATTTCCAAATCTGTACTATCAAATGTCAGCTCTATTAAGTGCTAGCACAAAAAGTTTTAAATTACTCTGTAAAAGCAGCTCAAAAAGCCATCTTGAAAACCAACTAAGAACGTGAAGTACCTGTGTGGCTTTTCATAATCCTCAGCTGCTCTGAAACATAGATGTAAAAACTGATCAAACAGATGAAGTGCATTCCATTTATGTCACAATAAATGTAGTCAGCACACATGTTGCCCTACAGAAAGCTGCCAAAGTTCACCTCTCAGGTGTGCCAGCCCAGAAAAATCTAAGCTTCGTAATCAGTCAAGAATGGGAAGCTCTTCCCACTCCACTATAAGACAATAAAGTACCATATTTAAATCTAAACATTCAAGGAGAATGAAGTACTGTTTTTAAAATCTAGAGACAAATCACACAAATATCACCCTTGGGAGAAAAATGTACAACTGTCCTTAATAGCATATTCTTGCTTACTACCTACGGGAATGAGATGCGTTGGCTGAGACTCTTCCAGCTTGTTTCTCAACCAGTCGAAGTCTTGGTACCGCCGACGGACAGAATACTCTGGCAAATCAAACTCTGCTCGCGTAGTCTGGAAAAGAACAGAATACACTTAGTGTACATCAATCCTCTCACTTCAGGGCTTAGCAGCAAATGCAGTACAGCCACCCCTGGCAAGGGTGAAGCCAGACAAGCCTTGTAGGGGGTCTCCACCCTCAAAATTGTGCAGCCAGAATAAGAGAAAGATCCTCTGGCCTTTCAAGCAGTTGAAATGTCAGCAATATGAAAAATTATTACTTTGAGCTGATGTGTTAAGATCCATCTGTACTCCATTACGTGTTCTGCTCAGATAAACTTCTGCTCAGGAGAAGTCTGTAGAGCAGACAGAACCACATTACTCCCTCGGCAGTTACAAGATTGCAAAGAAGACTGTGTGAGATATTCATTCCCAGAACAAGACTATTTTAACTATCAAGAACTAAAAGTAAAGATATTTACTGACTTTGTTCATTCTACAACGTGAATTATCCACAGGTGAAAAAGCATTTCACCACTGCCCTATATTCCAGAAGAGATAGGCTTACAACACTCCTTCAAGTCTAAAAGATTAGAAGGCAAGCCACTGTGAGGTTTGATGAAGGACTATTTTTGTTGACTTCCAAGAGGAAGGAATGGAACAATGCCTGTTTACATTAAGTTTGTGTATGCCTGATTAGATATAATAGTACATTCAATTAAGTCTTTTAAAGTTTTATTCTTTAGGGCAAGAAGTCAAACTTGCCATTGCAAGTTTGAGGAAGAAAGTAAGTATATAGAGAAACTGCTGGCAGTGTTTTATCCAGCCCTTGAGCAGTCCATAGCCTGGAGGGCTGACTGCGTGGGGCTGCTTGACCAGCACGTACTGCAACTGCCTAAAAGCACTCGTGAAACTGTGAACCACCACCGTGAACCACCATCTGCTAAAGAGCCTGGTAGCAGTAGCCCTGATTAGAATGTAGATAGCGCTTTTTGTTGTGTCCCATACAGAGCTATACTTAAGTTACTTATAGCATCAAGACCATCTTGTGATGAATAGTCCTACACTACATATCTACAGTGAGACACCAAAACGAGCACATTCTGGGGAATGCACCAGCAACTGTAGCTTTGAACAGGCTTTGAGACCAGCACGTGGTTGCTTTGCTACTCCTACCCACTACAATTGCCTGATAAATTCCAGCAGACACTCAGCCTTTACTTCCAGACTGAGAGCAATTGCCACATATTTGCAGAAAGTCAAGCAGCAGCTTTTAAATGCAATCCATCTCTTCACTTGCTTTCTGGATAGCTCAAACTCTCCAGTTACTGCACTTTATTCTCACCTATCACCAGTAGGGATGTGAGCTCTGTGCGAGTTCTAGACCAGAAATCTCTTTCCAGGTAGAAGTTGGCAGCCTTGACACACTAGTAACAGCACAGTAGCTCTAGTATACTATAAGCAGCATGCTAATGTGTTATTACCTCTGAAATGGTTTGGCTTCTAGAAGAGGAAGGCAAAAGAGGCAGAAAATAAGGAATCAGGATAAGCTCCTCCCTCCTTTTGATCTACTAGCTATGGTTGAGCGATATACAGGTTAGTCCTTGGACTAACATAACAAATGCTCACCAATGGAGCAGTTGTGTTTGTAGATGAGGGGCTACCAAGATGCAGATATCCACTGCAGATTTGTGCTTTACTCAGCCACACCGCAGAGTAACACCAGCTTGTTAGAGTGCCAAACTAGAAATTAAACTTCTAAGACTTCATATGAATCATTTTTACTCGTTTTGAGCAACAGACTGAATGGCATTAGGGTAGAACAAGATAATTCATGCACATACAGACAGCCCTCATCAGCCATTGGTGCTCACTGCATTATTCTGTTAATAGGGCAGCAGTACCTTAGCCTTGCAGACAAAAACCTGAATTTAAAAAAAAAAAAGGGGAGGGGAGAGGGGCAGAGAGGGGGAGAGTAATTATTTAGAAGAAGGGATAGCTTTTGTGAACTGGCAGTCGCTACCCAAAAGCCTTTAAAAAGAAATAGTGAACGAATGAGACAAACTAGAATGGCTACACACTACAGCATCTTATCCTGCAGCATGAGGATGAAGGTAAAGTCTCCCATCTATTAGCACTGAGAAGCTTATTAACCAGTATTCTGCTAAAAGTTAAGGAAATCTGTAGACGTACTGTCTAAGAGTAGGAAAGCAGGGTAAGTCCCAGTGCACAAACTTTACATTACTTACTGTTCACCTCTAGCAAACTGCTCCTACTGCCTTTACTTCACAAGCAGAATTGCAAAGTTTTCCATATATCAAGTTCTGTTCCTCAGAAGGAGGCAGATGGAAATACAGCAGCAGCAGCACTGCAGTGTTTACTGTACAGGCTGTCAAATCTAGACAGCAAATAAGCTTTTCAGAGATTCTTTGGGCAGAACATAAAGGCCCTTCAAAGTTTTAATGACACCTCACTAATGCTGAAAGTATTTGGATCTCAGATCAAACTGTTCATTAGCTTAGCACAAGTAATTTTTTCCAGACTGCACACAAAAGGGAGGAGGGTCTTGCCACTGTCCAGGGACAATGTTGAAGAATACATTCAGTGCAAACAGCTCCGGGTGCAGCTACAGCCACAGCTGCAGGTTGAGCTCTGAGTGGTGGGAGTGCCAGGCAGACGGCTGTGAACCAGCACCGAACTTTACACAACAAAGGGCCCAGGGACGTGGTCCAGCCAGAGGACCAGGCACAGAGACACAGCAAGGGCCATCAACCACAAGGATTTCACACGTGTAGACTGTGAAGGTATAAAAGCCCAGGATTCCTTTGTTCTGGGTTTCTCCTTGGAGGCACCAGCTCAAGCTGTTATTTCGTTATTGCACCAAGATTAAACTATTTTAAGGATCCAGACGTCTGAGACTCAGCTATGGGAAACTTGGGGCCAAATTGGTACGGAAAACTTGGTCTGATTATGTGCGTGTGGGGTGTCTATGTGGGAAGGGGTCTCGGTCCCAGCTCAGGTAGATCAAGTGACTGCCAGAGTGGCTCCTGGATGGTCAAACAGAGAAGTTTCCTTAACAGACAGCAAGTGACACATGTTTCTGACACAGTTAAATTCCTCCAGCTTCCTTAGTAAGATTGGATTCATAAATCTCATCTCACAGGGACATACATCTCTGCCAAAGGAAGCTGAGAAACTTATATGGCAGACCTCACCCTCCCAAAAAATAACGGGCAAGACATTTGCAGGAATTTATTCAAGATTTCAGCACAGTTCCACTAAGTCAGCACTGCAGCATTCTGGGCTCAGTTTTACTTGCTGGAAAGTAGGCAGGGTTACAGACACTTTCACCTCTGTTGCTGGAATCATTTTGACTTCAGGCAGTATTAAGGCAATCATCAGGTCTCTGTATTGTGTAAGATTCTTGTTTTTCCTGGAAGGAGCTAGCAACCAAACCTAAAGCTAGCCTGTGATGACTACATGAAAATATTTTTGTACCCTAGATCTAGTCTCTTACTAGACTCAATTGCAGAATCCCTCTATGTTACTATTTAAGTTTGGGGCAAAATCTTCAACTAGAAAAACAGGAGAATGGCAGAGGACAGAAGGGAGCAAGGCTTGTCTTCTTAGCACTTCAGCATTTCTTTTGCTTTGAATAGTTTAATCCATTTGAAAAAGAGAACCCATCCGCTTCACCTGCTCCTCTCTAGGAAATCAGGCTGTTTCATGTGCCCAAGTAATCTACCCAATGCGTGCACTGGAAACATGAGGAAAAGGACAAGAAAGCTAAAACAAGACTCCAATATTGACTGGTTTGAAAGACTCTCCCTTCAAGCCTGCAGAGCAACTGCATGACTGAAGAATGGCACTCAGCTGTTCAGACCTCCATGGGAAAAGGCACAGCAGAAGGCCTTGCTATCCTAGAAAGCACAATAAAAGTGAAGTTAGAAGTACACTTACTTATGTTTCCCTCAGGAGATATGACTACACAAGGGCAAGCTTCCTTCCCCCCTCCCTCCTCACAAAGATCTGCTTGACAAAATCCCCCTAGAACACACAGCAGTCTATCGGAAGAACACAAAGATGAATCATCAAGAACACCCAGACACTTCAATCATCACAGTCAATACCAATTAAGTTCCAGCACAAGTTCCACCCACCTTTATTGGTTTCACTAGCCTCCCTGTGTAAGGAAACTGCTGTTAGCAAGAAGAAAACAGGATATGAAAGTGTCAAGACAGTCAGCTCTGAATCACTGTCCTTGTTAGTCTGAGGATTTGAATTACGTTCTTTAAATGTGTCTGTCCAGAGGACAGGCTGGAGAGTGCTACCTGGCTCTTACTAGGAAGTTGTGAAAACAAGGACACAAGCACGATCAAGTAAAGTCTTAAATTTTCTTCTCAGCAAGCCACTGTTTTGTCCCTTCCTCAGTCAGTACAACCTGCTGACAAAGGTATCAGCAGATGAAAAGTCTGGGGCATACTGCAAGACTTCTCTTTTTTGTGCTGTTAGGATGAATACAAACAAGACTGTGGTCAGTCTTCACTCTTCCCCATGCTGGCGTCCTGTCACAGACAAGCATAGATTACAGCATTAGCTTCCCCTCTTGCATCTCGAGCTGCTGCTTTTCAGTGTTCAGTATAACTCATTCTGTGACCTTTATTTACCCAAACCTTTGAGGTTCCAGAAGCATTCTTCAGTGGAGAAAGAAAAACAGAGCAGCCATCCCTGCCTCCTCATTCAGAGGCACCAGAGAGAGACCCTTTAGAGGTCTTGAACCCCTTTCCTGCAAGGCTGCAAGGGAAGTGTTTGGGCAGTTCCTCATCACCCTCTACAGATTATTCCGGTGCAACTTTTTTTGCCATGTTTAATTACTGCTTTCAACTGCAACGGCTAATTGGGCAATTAGCTTGGCATCGAAGAAGCGTGGTTTGTAGGGCAAGAATGAATTAGAACATTAATACTGCTAGTCTTCTTAAACAACGGTAGATAGTGCTAGAGGTTCTGACCCTAGAGATTAGCCAGAAGTTTACAATAATAATAAAACCAAAAAGGTGAAAATGTCATGCTGATTGAGAAGAATAAATCATGCACAGTTTCATAATAGCATTGCACTGCTGTGATATTGCAGATTTATGAGCTACAGTGAGATCCCAAGTAAAACAAGTATTAATGGATGGGTAGGTAGATATGCAAAATCAGAAGTACAGCATGATTTTTTTTAATGTAAAAAGGAAAAAAAAAAAAGACACTGTTGGGTAATACATCTGATCTAAATATGGAAAATACCTTAGCCACATTCCAGAGTTCTGCTTTAAAAAGGAAGGGAACCTTTGAACATAGGTTTCCAAGCATAGGAACATTATTTGGGTGCCACTGTATACAGGTATTTTATATTGATGAAATAATCAGTTCTTAGTTTAAGAGAGAAACAGTGTTAGCCAATTTTAGCCATTTGCCTGTGGAAAGCTGCATCTCATTTTGTGAGATTCATCATTCCTTCTGATCAAGTAATAGCTGAAGGCTAAGTTGCTTCAAGTTAAAAAAAAAAAAACAAAACAAAACAAAACAAAACCAAGACGACTTTCCCACAATACTTCTTAGCATTTTTAGTAGTTAAGATACAGCTTTTCTTGCAAGACTCTTAGAGCAAGAATGAATGACAGGACTGTGTTAAGTGTGCAGCAACAAGTAGCTACTGTTTTAGAGAAACTACATTTTCTCATGTGCTGCCTGGAAGCGGAACTTCAGACCAGACGTTTTGGAAAAAAGTTATCTGTGGCCTGTAAAGGCTTCCTCATCTCAAAGGAAAATATTCTCTCCAGTGTATACTGCCATCTAGGTAGGCCAGAGGAATGTTAATCTTTTTGGACAAGTGGATCAAGTATATTACTAGTGAAGTTAGTGAACACTTTTTGCTTTAGGTAACTACAAATGCCCAAAACAGATGTCAGCATCACCTAGGAGCTGATGATAATGAGCTAGTTAACAGAAATCAAGATTTCAGTAGTGAATGCAGTGGACTTTTCAGGTCATTTTTCCTATTAATATAATAAGATTGCATTAATGATTGAACTACAACAGATGCTGAAAAAATCTCTAGCGTATTTCTTTTGATAGGCAGTAGTGTTCTTAAGCTACTTCAATTTTACTATCAGATGTACAGCCTTCTGAACCAGCAACTGCACAGAAGTCAGTTTACAGGTGAGGATCAAGATTATGATTAAATGGCTGATAGAGGAATTGTGGTAAATTAAAGCAACTAAAAGCACTTAAAGCAAGAAGCTTAAAGCATTTCAGAAAAGGAGAGACACAAAAAGCAAGATGATTAACAGTGAATCAACAAGACACATTCCCCTTAAGGGAACTCTAACCAAATCGGTGTCAGATTACTAAATGAACAAACTTTCAAGTTAATGAAATAAACTGGCATTGCAAGTTTACAAACAGTTCTATTTAGGACTCAGAGACAAAAAAATTTAAGCTGACATGTTTGAAGTTTTTTCACAATTTCATACATTGAAGTAATCACTCTGCTGAGAGAAGTCACATCTTCAAGATATTCACAAGGTACCAAAAGACAGTAAGTTAGGATAAGAAAATACAATGCAAGATATAAATATCCAGAACAAGCCCTAAAATGATTCCACAAAGAACAAAATACTAGGAAACAGAATGTTGCTTTGTACCTTTGTTGTAACCCTGTATGTGATATATGTCTCCATCGTGCATACATGTTTTTTGGGATCATCAACAGTAACAAAGAGGTCTCTAGTTTCCACATCCAAGTCATCATCCAGCTGCAGTCTGTTAAGGAGAGATGAGGAAGAGGCTGGGCTAGAAGTGTCCACAGGTGTGCCATTAGGCAGACTAAGATCCTGTAACAGAAGGGAAAAAAGGAAGTTTTTAATAAGTTTAACAGATTCAAGGGAAAGCACAGTAAGATGCCACTGACAAGTTTCACTGATATATTACAAGGGCTATTTACTTCAGCAGCTCCAAGGATCACTCTTTTCCAAGACACCTGAGCAATCCCCTAAGGTCTGGGCTTTGAGCATTAAGTTGTTCTATAAGTTGAAGAGAAAGCAAATTACCACCATAACTCCCCTTAGTATGGCGCAACCTGCTTTCTATTCATAAGGAAGTAGAAATATTGCTGAAGCAACAACTCCTGGTGAGACTGGATCAAGTTAGACTCTGAAAACAAGTCAGCTAGGCAAATTAAGAGACCTACTTATAAGATAGCCTTCAGGCAAAGTGGCAACAGTTCAGTTGTCTGGAATACAGCCAGCATTTGCCTCTGGAGATTCCTATAGTAGAGGAAGAGGGGCAAACTTTCATCAAAGGCTTCCCATCTGGTCCACTGACATCCAAACACATTGACAGCAATCAGAGCCTGAACTGCCATCACCACACTACACGGCAGTCACTGATCACACCCTTCTGCACCAGTGTCTAGGCACACCTCCCTTTTGGAGTTCTAAGCTAATGAAAACACTACTTTATCCTTGGAGAGGTCCTCATTCCCATCCTGCTAAGTCCAAGAGTATCATCCAATGCCTAAAGAAGACAAAGGCTAGAATATCCAGCAAGTGGCTATTTTAGGAAGAAACATACAAAGGTTTAGGAAGTCTGCAATTACTTGAAACTGGGAAGAAGGGGGGAAAAAAAAAAGACCAACAAACAAACAAAACCACCAAAACACCCAGACACCACCCCCCCCAGCCTTACAGCTAACTTCATATATTTCCACACCTTCAAATCTCACACTCGAATACAGACCAACTACTCCATAACAGCAGTTACTCCGCTTGTATAAACATCACAGTAACTTCACATGTTCTCTGCTCTGGTTTTGTAGCAGAGGGAGCTGGCAGCATATGACAAGTTGTACACCATGTAGGACACAACACCTGACAACAGTATTGAAAAGTCCTAAGATCCCTCTTTTCAGAAAAGAGGGGGTTTTTGTTTGCACCTTTTAACTAGTAGCACAGGCACAGATTTATCCACAGAGTGACTTCCCTTGTTGCTAAACAGAGAAACATCACTTTATCTAAGCACCAGATTAACTAGATTGTTTTAGTTATACAATTACTGGTTAGCCCCGGCCTCACACAGTCTTTAAGTGGCTAAACAAAAGTGTACATGCAATCTTAGCAAAGCAATCACGTTTGGGTGAGACCCTCTCTGTTCATCAGTCCTCTTTTCTTCAAAGGTTCAGCATTACAGGTGACAGCTTCAAGGTAAAGCTACGTTAAAAAGTCTGCCTTTGACAATAGCTAAGAACACAGCTAAGTTCCTACTAGTCACTGACACAAAGCCATCATGAGAGTACTGGGATTTCATAGACAGCCATCTGTCTGTTGCAGTACTGCAGAACTGTGGCAGCGTTGCTCTTCACCTTAAGGGCTGCTTTATGAAGTAGAGAAAATAATGCTTTAGCCTAGACATTTTGGGAAAGGGTGATCTGAACTATTGTCTACTAACAAAGAATTTAGATGCATTCTCTCAACTAATGCACAGAAGTGGCTGCCAACAGATGAGAGGTTTTAGATTTAACTGGCAGGGGAGCAGGAGTAGGAAGGTAGGCACTCAAATTCTCTTCCAAGACAGCAAAAGATCAGAATGAGCATGGTACAGCTTGCCAGCTCAGACATGAGGGGTAGACAGCTCAAAGTACACAAGAATCTGGCTCAGATTCAGTGTAGCAGGAGCATATATAACAGGAAGAAGTAATTGTACAATACCTCCGCAGATAAGGAAAGCTGTTGAAGTTACACAAACAGAATAAGCAGAAGACAGGATAAGATTAGCAACAGGAGATGGCTTCAGAAAATCTGCAGTTCAGCTAGACAGGAGAATTTGGCTGAGCAGACTGAAAAGCAAAGCAAACCCTGGGATACCACAGTAGCTGCACAGGAATCCATTTCTGTTTCCAAAAGGAAAAGACAGTTCATCATTGCCCATATGCAATAAGCATTAGCGTAAGACAAGTTGTGCCAAAACTGCAGCTAGTCAAATTATAAGCTTCCAGTATAGAAATTAATTACCCTGCAGAAATAGCTTAAATATGGTTGCACAGGAGATTGCAAAAGCTTATAACAAAATTCTTCCAGAAGAGAGCTTAAAGAATATGATGGAATCAACTTAAAATACGACAACTCTACTCTACCTGGAGGAAGGACCAAAGATGGGGCTTGCAGCCACTTGCATGAAGTTAGCAACTTTCCTTATCAATTCTGTTAGGAGATAACAATATCATACTAGCATGTCTTGCACATTTTAAGCAGAGCAGAAGTCTGTGAAGGCTTGAATCAACTTCACTGTACTTAAGTGTATTCTTGCAGTCATGGGTCCTGTGGAATGTCTCAGGTCTTAAAGGCTGTGATAGTTTTACCTTGAATGAAACACCTGAGATTTAGATCAAGTAAAGCTTCTATACCAGCTGTGGTTCAGATCAGGAGAGCTGCCAGCTGTGGTGGTGGGAAAAGGACAGATGGTGTGTACACTGTGCTATACTGCCTCAACCAGGACAACAGGATTCTCCCCGACAGGCGCAGCTGGCATCATACCCTGCTGCTTGGCTAGTTTTCAGTAGATGAAGGCCAGGTTAGAAGCTAACTATTTCTCCTTCTTAATGGGTGGAACTTCCTAGCCAAGTGCACTAGAAACACTAATTATGGCTGCTGAACACTCATTTAACAGGAGGAAGGATCAGTTGACAGAAGTCTTATGCTATCGCTAGAAAAGGTAGGCTTTGAAGTGTCACAGCAGAAGACCCAGAAAGCTTAGATGTCTCGAGCTGTTATCCTATCAGCAGAAAACCTTCTTGTCATATTTAATTAGCACTGGCTTTCTTTCACGGGACTCTGATTTCTTTTTGCAGTTGGAGAAGCAAGATTTCAACATCTGTGTTAGTCTTCTTTTACAACAGAAAGAAGAATATGTCCTGCAGTGTCTAGACGGAAAGGAGATCTGCAGCCATCTGTGTTTCTACCTGTCGGTATAGCTATCATACCCACAAGCATCTGAAATACCGGCTAGTATTATCTGTTTTATACAACAGAGTCTGACTTTAGTGCCAGGGACTCAAGCATCAGCTTCACCTTTAGTGCATCAGGCAGCTGCCCATCAACTATTTTAAGTACCTATCTGCATTATCAGAGATCACTGTAGTCAGTCACAGCAGGTACCTACTTCTTACAAAGCCTTCTTGTCACGGCACCTGTTACTCGCAGTACAGTCAGTCTGCCATAAATCTGAGCAGTCGCACAGCAGACAGAAGGGGAGGCTGCTTCTGGCAGCCAGGCAGATGGCGTGGAGGACACGTTTTGTCAAGACATTCTTCATTTCTTAGAGAGCATCCCTAAAGATTTCCTCAAGCTTCAAAGCCTTTTCTAAAGAGCAAAAATCCTTAGCCTTGGTCCCTCACTTCCTCAGGGCAGTCTACTCCTCAGGACAGTCTCATAACTTTGTCACCTGCTGAAGCAGGTCAAGTGAAGATCCACCAAGGCCTGGATCATAACCCATATAGCAGAAATAGTGTGCCATTCAGACCTTCAGGTTAAGTACTAGGCTCTTGTGCACAGCTGTAAAACCACCACAAGGCAGGCTTTTCATGCATCCCTTAGAAGTTTCTAGAATCCCTCAAGCCATTCAAATTTATGGGTACATGACATCACAAAAATTCTAACAGCACATTTGGTATCCTACAGTAGGAACTAACTGCCTGCGCTCGAAAGGCATGAGCCCTGCCAACTGGTAAGGCTGTTCACATTATTTTTTTGTCTTATGATGTCTGAACACCTTGACCGGTTAGCCTGCCCAGAAACAGATACTAAATCTATCAAGAAGCTCGCTTCTTGCACCTTTAAAATCCAACTGAATTTTATAAACTAGAAGCCTGTATGCAAGATTTAAAACTCCTTGGAAAGTTTCCAGCAGTTGTCATCTTTTCCCAGGAGATTTTCCAAGACATCATTTACAGAGCAGCTTGGATCCACATAAAGTAAAACTTCAGGAGTTTGTTATCCAGTTTTCTGGATGGCAGCCTCCCCCAGTGGAGTAGTACACCAGAGAAAGCATCCAGTACTCAACTCTTAAAGACTAAAAAAAGTCTAAAATTCTGTACGTATTGTTATATTGTCAAGTGAAGACCACACAGTTTCCTGCTGAGTTACAAGCAGCTAGTCAATAGTGCAGCTTCCACAAACTGTGGAAGCTATCCTGCCTTTCACTGATATCCTGCCTTAGGCAAGTATACAGCTTAACCAGATAGCTTTGCTCTCTAAGCAGCAGTCCATGAAGGAAGCAGAAGATGTGGCTCAGCTAGGCCTTCTAAGCACATATAATCTTATCTCTGGAAAGGGCTAGCATGAAAACATGTGATGCTGAATGCCCATTGCTCCCATTCAACGAGTATTATATGACAGTAGCAGACATTTAGAAATGTTGCTGTTTAGAGGCAAGTGATGTACTTAACCCCCAATATCCCTGCCTAATTTAACAACCTTAGGGCCAGGCCTGTACTGCTCCTAGAACCTCACGGCTTCACTTCAAAAGTGCTGTACATCTTCTCCTTGTCTTTCAAGGTGTTCCACTGCTTTTGCCATTCATTTCCCAGAGACATGACCATAGATAAAGTCATTTTAAGGAGGCAACAATTCCACAATGGTTTCTGGAACACTCTTATCTCCATACCTTCAGTACATAAGAGTAAGTCATAGCAGAATGGCAGCCAGTGATGGAAAACTAAAGTGGTTTAGATGTAAACATTCCCAAGGACACTATAAAAGCTTACATTAACTTGGCTTTCACAGACCTGTTCACAGCACTACTTGTCTTATCCCACCACGTTTTGAAAGCAGATTTTTTTTGTTTATAGAGCTCTGGTCCACTGGCCTGTACAGGTCAGCTTTGTGTAGAAAGAAAAAGCACTTTTCTATCCTCCAGTACATCTAGATCAGGTTATTTGTGACTGTCAGCACACTACCCTATTAGAAGACCTCAGTGAGCATATATATAGTGAAATCTCAGTCTACACAAGACTATTATCCAATGCCAGCTAGATAGAGACCATGGGAAGAAAAGGCATTTACTTCCCTTTCAGTTCAGTAGGTTTAGTTTCATGCTCTATCATGCAGCAGCATCATACTTTGTTTATTAGAGGTCACTTTTGTTTCCTCACACATCTGAGCTAAATTTGAGATACTGCAAGTGCCTCTTGCACTTCATTTTGGGCAGCTATTTTAAGGCACTGAAGTGGGGATACAGACTGCAAAGAAGGGAGAATGCTATGGAAGAGACGGGAGGATAAGAAGGCAATCCTGCTCCACAGGGTTTAAAAAAACTCCAAACAAACAACACAACATCCCCACAGTTTAACTCCAAAAATCCTATTCATTCACCAATAGAAGTACCACATTTCTATGCTGATCCACGAACAAGACAATACTGAGTTTTAGTTCAACAAGAACTGAAGACCTGTGAGAATCAACTTCTAAGACTAGACCTACCCTCCTGGAAAGGGCAAGTGGTTACAGGTACACCAGCTCCTGATACCTTCTCCAGTAATTTGAAGGAGAGTACACTTTTTGTGGATATACTCACAAGGAACAAGATGACACTTTCAGAAGAGGTCAGTGTTTTCCATTATATTAAATCATCTAGAATCAGACTGCAAGGTTGAGGCTATTTTAAGAACAATACAGATTAAGCTCAAATTAGAAGAAATTCCTCTACTCGTACCTGAAAATGTGCCAGCAGAGTATGAACAATGCTGGGTGCTGAGGACCCAAGTCTAGATTTTCACCTCTTAGCCCTGGAGGGTATTACGCACCAAGCCTGTGGACCCTGCAGTGCTGGGCAGAAAACCCCCAAATCTAACAGGGCCCAGCCTCACCTCAGAAGTTCCAGCACTACCACTGGTATTTTGCCCATCTAACCAAAAAGCCTCTAGATAAAGACTGGATCAATTTGCCCTCAGGATATTTTAAATAGGTGTCCAAGTACCACATACTGCCAAGCCATGAGTCTGATGACTTTGTTCTGGTGTTCATCATTTGAACTACTGTTTCTGCTCTGTAGGTCAGAGTTGTCTAGAGACTAGCTCCTCAGGATCCCTGAAAAAAAGTAAGAATATAAAATACAGGAGCTAATCATGATGGCATACAGTTTTATACCGCTCAAAATCTGGAAGCATTCTTGCTCATACAGGTATCATATATAGTGCTTCTTTGCACTTTGGCTGCGCAGAGAAATGCTGGATCAAGCTTCACAGATGCACCACATGCTTGACACAAGCACTTTTCAAGTCTTCTCACGTAGGTCACGGGATTCTCACCTCATTTCTGAGGTCAACAGCCAAGTTTCATAGGATGGATTATTTTACTTCGTGGTTTGTTTTCCCATAAGTCATTACAACAAAGCTAAACAGAGCCAGAATGTGGGCACAGAAGCATTCTGAAAAACAGCATTTTCAGCAAGAGCTCTGTCTCCTAACTCTGTTGATGAAGTCTTTAGGGACTCGGCTACAATATGGCTTAGTTTCAGCCTTCCTGTGCACCAGCGTAAAGGCAAGTGTCACACAAAGGTGTCAAGTACCACATCAAACTATCTGTTCGTAGAATCTGGCTGTAAGTCTGTCTTCTTGTAGTCCTTAGGAGGGTGTCCTCTTTTCCTAGTTTGGAAGGGGAACTGTGCAATACCACACTAAACCTAAATGTGGTTCAGCTTAGACTCTAAAAATGAGGAACATGGGTGGCATCTCACAGATGTTTTACAGCAGTTAAGACAAGTCCTTCAATATTAGTAATGAGCCATGTTACTGTGCTACTTTGTGCATGAAAGGCCAAAAGCCTTTGGGGGCCAGACAACTGGAAGATGAAATGGATTCTTATTTGCAGCAGACATTACTTAGGCAAAATACAAAGGTATAAGACATACTTTTGACTTACTAACTCTCCCTAAGCTGACATGTACTTCCCCATATCCTTTGAACAGGAAGGAAAGTGTGAGGAGTAACTGCACACTTGCCACATCTTACAGCTCCCTTACTGTGGTAAATGTCGAAAGTTACTTTAACACATCCAGAGCATGAAATATTCTCTTGAAATAAACAGTCACAGATTCAAAGGTAGCTTCCACATCTGTTTTCAAAGCAACTGAGTCCTTGCAGAAAGCTTTATCTTCCTCAGCAAAATAACAGCCTGGCAACTGTCCAGCAAGATTAGTTCAGTTATGTTTAAGCGGTAGAAACTAGTAGAAAAGTGCTTGTGACCTGATGGAAAGCAAGAGAGTTTAAGATTTGAGCAGACTTGCAATGGCCTCCTTTAGCAGAGTTATAGGTTTTTTTTCTTTCTATAGTTCTCAGTAGAAGGCAACAGGCACCAACTCCGCTCTATCTTCAGAGTTCAAAGGCCTCCACAAATGGCAGAAGCTGCACGTTCTCAGAAATTTGTAGGAAAGAACCGCCCTTTTAAATCAAGTCTCCAGTTACTCTCCTCTCCAGCTTTGTTAAGTTCCATGTCTGTCTGCAAGGAGCTTGTTTCAGTAATACGATTTGTTATAAGCGTTCTGCAATTGTGTGCACAGAAACATCACAACCCCTTTTAATGTGGTAAAGATCACCTCGTTAACAAACAAGTCTAACACATCCAGGGTTTTGTTTAAAGCTTCATTTTCAGAACCTGAGTTCTGACCTAAATAGCAAAGCAGCAGCCAGGATTTCAGACCATGAGCAGGAAAATTTGAATCCAGCATATGATGGGGTATCATTCCCAACCCAAGAAACCAGATTTATATCTGGTTACAGATGGAACAGTGTATTAAGCTTCTCCAAACTAAACTGCTTTCTCCTAGAGATATACAGCTTTGTGTTAAAGCTCTGCAGATGTACCATGCAGAAGTTTTTTCTTCTTTTCACCGTCCAGAAGCAGATTTAATTTCATCAGTTAACTAGGTACCCAGTCTCACCAAACTGCCAATTTGACTGAGAGCCTTTTGAGGACAAACTAATATCTTTTTTTTTTTTTAAGTGAAAAGATGCAAAGAACTGGGGAGAAACAGAGAGAAGCAGCAGGAGAGAAAGAGATTATAGAGGGCAGAAATTACTGGTGAATACATCCTGGTGAGTAGTTCATTTAAACACGAAAGAATATGCATATACTACAATGCGTATTTCCTCATGATCATTGTTTCAGATGAGTTGCATTAACATTTCCCAACAAGACCAGTGGAGGTTTCATGAGAGCAAGTCAAACTGACAAGATACCACTGTGCAAGTAAACAACACAAAGATGTTCAGACGAAAGGATTTAAGTTTACATCTGGAAGAGCTGGAGGAGTGTGCTCTTGGAGAAGCTCTCAGAGACAGTTTATGCAGGTGCAATTTAAACAATATCCCTCTATCACATTTGCTGATATACAAGACATTTTCCAGCAGAAAGGTATTTGTTCCCACAGGGATAAAATAAAGTGCGTATCTGCTGGAAGAAAAAACCACAACCCTAAACCAAAACCTACGCAGTATGACTGTTTCACTCCCTAATTTATGGAGAGCAACTCAGGAAAAGCAGTCATGCAGTATTTCCTCACAGTATGGAAACTATCTATAGAGACTGATGGACAGCAGAAACAAGGCATGAGATCTACAGACTAATTTAGCTAGAGAAACTCCCTTTATTTAATGGTCTAAGCTAATGACAGCCACTGAGGCATACAGAGGTATTTAGCACACATGGCTTCAAGTGAAGTACACTCAGGAACAGGCCAGTCAGCATACTGGAAGACAGCATACAAATCCTAAAGAGGTCAAGCTGGTCACTGGCCATAAACAGTATTGATTAAAAATTGCCAGGGATTTTCTTGGCAACAAACCAAAACACACCTTAATCTTGGCAGCATTCGAGATTTTCACTCACATTTTGCCTTATACTAGCATCTGTAAAGCTACAGCAAAGGTGTTACTTCTACCCAGAAAAGCACAGGTTTGAGTATTTTCTGGGGTAGTGTACCACTTACTATTCCTAGTTGTCAGGGCTTTCACCACCAAGTTAGGCGAGAGTGCCTGCTGCTGACACCATCTGCAGCATTGACAGGAAGAGGCTCCTCTGCCCTTGAGCAACACCTGCTTTGCAGTGTATTCCTTTTCAAGAAACACATCACATCAAGCTTACTGGAAAAGTGAGGCAAATTATGCAGACAAAAGTTAAGACAGGCCTAAGAGGCCCCTCAGAAGGACACAAGTTTTATTCAAGCAACACTTGCCCATGAGGACAGGGCATTTCATCAGTATAGTAACAGATTTCCTAGTACACGGGACAGAGAGAAGCTTAATCTCTTGATAGCATTTTTGGGTTTAAGAGGCTACTAGAAAACCTCAACAGCCGCACCAGGGTGGTTTAAAAGAGTTTGTTTTTTTCAGACTTAAATTCAGCGTGAGGTCAGAGCGCAGACTAATAAAGCGGATGAAAGCATGTCCTTCAGTGCTGTAAGCCATCCCATCACTAATAACACCATAGACCACTGCACGAGTAATATTATTGACGACTCTAAGACAAGCAGAGGTTGCCACTCACAGTAGTCTGCTCTTTGTAATACGAAGTATAATGTAGAAGCAAGTTTACATTTTACGTATTTTCCTGCAAACTAAAGTACTACACATTTCTGCAACGTCTCTGCTCCCACATGCGTGTGTAGTAGTTGTCTTCAACCAAGATACCTAAAGCCACAAAACTGAGCCCAGCAGAAACATGTCTTCAAGAGTTATAGACACCACTGCTTGTAACATCTCACCTATTGCTTACCACTTCACAGAAGCAGTAATGTAGAAGTCTGAAAGACATATATAAGACAAAAATGTAGTTCTCTGGGTCTTCCTTCTTGCCCTTTTTAAAGGGCATTTAAGTTGGTCTGGTATTGAAAATGCTAACTCATTAAAATAATTGCAGCTTGCTGGATTTGTTTTTCCATCTTCAGTTGGTCACTGCAATATTGCTAGTAGCTACCTTGCTATCAGTTATTGCCCTTAGTAATTGGAAGTGCTCCACAGAGTTTTTCAATAATTTACTAATTCACAGATTTTAATCCACGGTTCCAGATGCCACCAGCTACAAGGTGGAGTTTGGAGCTCTCTTTCCCACTACATCCTAGTGATGGGAGCAGTTTTGCCCAGCCACCAGGACGTGGGGGTCTCAGCTGCACTGCAACCCAGGCTCAGGCAGCCAAGTCAGTCACAGCCTAACGAGTCAGCACAGCTCAGCATTTAAGATCTTGCACAAGGTCAGCAGAGAACAAGCCTCATTGAAGTTACTTCTGAGAAATACACAAGATCAAATGGCATTTTTAATCCTGAAGACTCAAAGCACATGCAAATGACAAAGATGCAGTTCAGGTGTTGCAAGTAGATTTTCATGTAGCAGCACTAAATTAAGTCCCAGTGCACTGTAAGAGCTCTGTCTTGTCTCCTGATCTACTTTAGAGAGACCACTTTCTCCACTCAGATAAGGAGCAGACTGGGTCATGTGACAGCCAGACTATGTCTTTAAGACACCACAAGAGTAGACCACAATGCTAGAAGACACCAAGACAATAGTCTGCACATTAATGTAGGAACTGATGTCTCCCAGATCAGTGTGTCAATAAGAAACATTTATTCTTTTATTCTCTGCCTCTCCCACCATTAATTTACAGGGATATGCTGCCTGAGACACTGATAGAAGAAGGAGGTGCCCACATAATTGTAGTAAGAGAACTTACTTTATCAATCCAGTTATCCCTTTCAACCCCTGAAAGAGCTCAGAAAGCATTCAGCTACTTGGGTAAGTCTGAAGCACTCTAGCACAGGCAGCCCAGAGGATTCTTTCCGACCACCAAGCATAACTTTTTCCACCATGGCTGACAAGTTATTGCCAAGACTCATCCTTCTGAAATCCATCTAAAGAACCAAGTTCTTCCACGTATGCTCTGAATATCTGTTTTCAATACTCTGTCTCATTATGTATGAAGCAATCCTTTTGAAAAGGTTATGAAAGCTGTGCAACACTGAATTCAACCTCAAAGTACACACCCTTCCCTCCATTAAATTGAAGTAAGAACCACAAAGTAATAATGCTATTATACAGTAGAAGCTATGCTTAGCTTTACCATAAGGAGAGATTAAAAAAGTAATGGTACTAAGACAGTTATGCTGATGCAAGTGTTTTTC
The DNA here is from genome assembly GCA_013396775.1 of Cephalopterus ornatus. NCBI lineage: Eukaryota > Metazoa > Chordata > Aves > Passeriformes > Cotingidae > Cephalopterus > Cephalopterus ornatus. The sequence goes on along the minus strand of VZRE01002813.1, from coordinate 6,972 downwards.
CCGACTCATTAGCTATCCTTCATCTTGCTCAGAATTTCCAATTCCAGAGAAAGTCACTGGGAAGTTACATTTCATAAAGAGTCCATCAAGTTTTACAATAGTACTAGAGCACCTGTGTTGTAAGGTACCATTAAAACACTCTTATTCATTTCTATAAGTGAAGGCAACTGTAAGCAGGCCCACCAATGTGCTGTGCTGTTATAACACACTTTACTCCATTAAGCTCCAGAGCGGCCACAACTAAAAAAGTTTGTTTAACCAGGAGACTAGAAAAGAGCTGCCAGACACGCAGGCACACTGTGCAACAGGAGAACAAACAGATTTCCCTTAAACAAGATGGCAACTAAGCTCAGCCATTGAGAGCCTATGGACTACTTAGGTAGGAAGCATGTGGCAGACAACTGCTTGTACCTAAAAGCTTCTTGGCCTAAGAAACATGGTTCACTCCTGTCTTCAAAAAGGCTGTTACAGGGAACTACAGGGCAGTCAACCTCACCTCAATTCCTGGAAAGGTGATGAAGCAAATATTAGGAGCCATTTCCAAACACACAAAGGACATGGCGATGAAAAGTCAGCAAGGACTTAAGGGAAGTCATGCCTAACCAACCCAACACTTGCTATGAAAGTATCACTGGGCTGATACACAAAGCGAGAGCTTTAACGTGGTTCATCTCAACTTTAAGAAGGCTTTTAACAACATCTCCCACAACATCCTCCTAGACAAGCTGGTGATGCACAAGGTAGACAGACGTACAGCAAAGGGGACTGAAAACTGGCTGAACTGCTGGGCTCCAAGGGTTATGATGCCACAAGTTCCAACTGGTGGGCAGCCATTACTGGAATACGCCAGCAGACAGTACTAAGGCCACTACTGTTTTAACACCTTCATTAATTACCTAAATGATGGAACAAGGTAACATCCTCAGCAAGGGTACTGAGAGTATACAACTGTGTAAGTGCTTGATACACCAGATGTTTGTGCTGTCGTTCAGAGGGACCTCAATAGGCTGGAGAAATGGGCTGTTGGGTACCTCATGAAATTCAACATGAGGAAATGAAAAGTTCTGCACTTGGCAGGAACAACCCCATATAGCAGTAAGTGCTGGAGGCTGACTCATTGAAAAGCAGCTTGGCAGAATGAAAAAAAAAACCAACACAGACACTGATTAAAAAGTTGACCAAGAGCCAACAATATGCCTCAAGGCGAAGAAAACTAACAGTCTGGAGAGAATAATGCTCAGGGGATCTTACCAATATGCATAAATACCTGATGGGTGTACAGAACGAGGTGACATACTCTATTCAGTGATTCAACAACAGAACAGGAGACAATGGGCACAAACTGAAATACTGGGAGTTTCACTTAGATGTGAGAAAAATATTTTACATTGTGGGAGACTGGATGCAGGAACAGGATGCCCAGAGAGATGTTCAAAAGACAACTTCATAGCATCCTGAGCAGCCTGCTCTACCTAAGCCAAGAGCCAGGAGGTTGGACTAGAAGATATGCAGAGATACATTCCAGCCTCAATTTCTCTGTGACTGTAAGTTTTGCAGTCCTGTAGATTCAAAGAGATTAAGCCATCCATACTGGCATTGTTCCACAAGCTCACCAATTTCAATTCGACTTTCTGCAGTCTTCAGTCTCTCCCAAAGCTGAAAATTCATGTCCAGCTTCCTTTAAGAACAATACATGGTTTAAGTTCTCATCTAGTCAGAGAAGGAAGAGGTTTGTAGAAGCTTAGGCAGATCTATTTTAAGTTTTCAGATTATACTGCAAACTGGTTTCATCTGTGGGTGGATAAAGTTAAGAGCAATAATTATAAAATAGCAACCGAGGAGGCTGGAAGTAGAGCTTCAGACTCTCAGTATGTTTTCTGGAGTTGGAGAGGTGCCAGGCTCCCTTTCAAAATGAGTGCTAAGTAACAGCACTCCAGCAAACACATCAAGTATTTATACTCGATCAGGTGCTAATAAGAAGTCCAGGAATTCACCAGGGTGGTAGCCTGGAAGCAGATAAGCATGCAAGCAAGAGTTTTCAGTTAGTAACCAGAAGTTGGCAGTAGGAGTTTTAACGTCCATCTCCATGAACTATCAAATTCAAGCCATGCACTCACTGCAAGCTATATTCCACATCAAGTCTGATAGCTGCTTGATATACTACCTGTAAAACAGCCTTGAAGCTCACGTCAGATGTCTAGAGTTAACACATGCAAATGCAAGGTATGCATCATTTCCAAGAAGAAAAGCTGAGAAAGTTGCAGGTAGCTGGCCACATCTAGTAGTCAGAGATGTCCAAAAAAGGACAAGGCAGTCAGAGTCCAAGGATAAGTGGGATATGAAAGGTTTTGGACTGCTAGGCAAGAAACCAGTGCTGTGAGTCAGAACTCTTATCAGATAGCTGCCAGTCTCAAGGCAGACCATAGCAAGAACAGCTAACACCACAGTGTAAGGAAGATACTCTCATGATACAAGTCTAGAGGGACCACAGCTAGAGGACAATGGAAATAAACCCTACAGAACACTCTCTCACTCTGCACAGCTTTGTACTTCCAACACATACCAGCAGGTTTGCACAGCCTCAGTGGGGCTGAATTCAAACACAGCAAAATACCATCTACTTCTCACCTCTGCTCCAAACTCAGTGGCCCATTAATAATGTCTTTTCTCCTCAGTGTCAAAGTGTTTGTTCTAGTGCACAGAGCAGATTCCCTATCAAAAGTGACAAACCAGTGCACTGGAGTCAAGTATTCATGTGGAAAAAGAACTCCTTTCTTATTTAAAAAGGAAAAAGAAGAGAAAAATGCACATTTCTTCATTTGTCTCACTCGCCTCAGCAGAGAATCTGCTCTGAAAACCAGACCTCAATTAGCTTGCATGTCTTCCAAAAGCTAAAACAGCAAGACCTCAATTCTACAACTAACTCTACAACACATTTTGTTACGCATCCTGAGGAATTGTTCTCTCCTGCCTGTTTCCCCTCTCACCTGATGTTACAAAAGCCAACCAATAAAGAAGAAAAAAAACCAAACCACAACAAACACTGCCAGTAGCTTAGGTTCAATGTTAGCTGTCTCCTTATTTGAAAGCTAGCAAGGGTAAAGGGAGAATAAGCTCAAAAAAACCTGATGGTGGCAGGGTATCAAGACAACATTTTATGCAATTAGACTTCAGGGGAACAAAAAGATCTTTACAGAAAGACCTGACCAATACATAAATGCTTCAGAGGCAAGTATCTACAACCCAAGTGTTTCATGTTTGCTGCAGCATCACTGTGAAAGTCAAGTACTTAACTGAAATGACCTTTTCATTTAAGAGGTAAGATGTTGTTGAAAGTCAAGGTGTCCTGCTCCTAAAACTGCTCTCCACTACATGTCAGGATGAGGACTCTACTTTAGACAACAAAAGCTCTGCAGCTCTCTTCCTAAGATTCAGAAAACTTGAGACTAGTCTATTTGGATGGCCTCAAAAAATAGCACAGTTCTTCCTTCCCTTTCCCATGACCTACAGCTCTAATAGCATTAGCCATTTTTCTTAAACAGCAAGCTAAGGTTTATGACACTTCAAAGTTACACAGGCTCTTCACCATTAGGTTATTCTCATGTTTGAATCAAAACTCAAAAGGATACAAACAGGCAGGTGTTCCTGTCCTCCAGGTTTCTCTGAATCAGGATAAAGGAGTGCTCCTACTCAACAGCTCAAAAAAAAAAAAGGCAAGAAAAGCATGCTTTAAAGAATGCAAAGCAGTGATGGCAGAGGTTGACACACTTCTTCAGGCTGCACATCCGTGGCAGCGAAAACTGAAGCACTACTTTATCAGCAAACAATCTCCCTTTACTTCCAAACTTTCTCTACTCAGAGGATTTCAGTCTTAGGTAATTTAAGGCTGCAGCAGTGTTTAGAAATTATTTGCTCAGAGAAGGCATGAGGAACACAGAAAAGAAAGTTATCCACTTCATATTGATGACTAGCTAATGTCACTAGTCCTCTTGCCAGAGGGATGTCCTAGAATAGGCCTNAGGCCTGGATAAGTAGAGTAGACCATAAAGAATCTAACTGACCCAGAGCCCCTTTGAAGCATGAGACTTCAACCAAAACTTCTGCAGTACCAATCTCCACCAGATTCTCCAGCAAGGCCCTTAGAAAGCCCAAGAGAGCAGATGAGCATAGCTCCTACTCAAGAATCAAAAGTAACAGCTGCAGAGTTTTAAGCCTAAATCAGACTTGAATGCTGACTTCCCTGTGGTACTCAACTACTGAAGCTACACAACTATTGAAGTAACTCAACATTGTTAGCTGATTAGTGAGCCAGCCCTTCAAAATATTAATGACCCACCATCACAGATTAAGACTTAAGGTTACAGAATGTGGATGCTCCATTCCTGGAAGTGTTCAAGGCCAGGCTGGATAGAGCTCTGAGCAACCTGGTCTAGTGAGAGGTGTCCCTGTCCACAGTAGGGGGAGTTGGGGACTTTGTGATTTTTGAGGTCCTTTCCAACTCAAACCATTCTATGATTCTAAGATTAAGAGACATACTAACAACCTATAAGGTAGTTTTACCTATTTTACCTCCAGTTACTCTATTCATTCTCTAGACTACTCAATACACAGTTGAAGCAGTGGAAGATTACTGTTGCCTTAAAGTCAGGAACACCTGTTTGCTTGCCAAAGTTTTTTCTGAGGTGGGTAAGAACGCCTTTTTTTCTTGCCAGTGCCTGAGGTATTAAGCAGAAGAAGGGATATCCTGTACACAGCAGAACTGTTGGACTCCTACCAGGAGGATAAGACATTTGGCTTTTTCTGCTAATTCAGCTAAAGAGGAAAAAAGAATGCTATTCTCTTCCTACTGGAAATCCTTTTATTCTTCAAAGATCATTAGCCTAGTGACATTTCCAGGTCAACCACTGAACTACTCTGAAGTCTAAACATTGCCTACCACAACCCTTTTTTGGTTTCCCCTTTAGAGTTCTACTGTGCTACCAAATGCCTACAATACTACATACAGGTACTGCAAGATGGACTTCACCTCTGTTGCTGATGGAATAACTGGGCAAGAACCTTCCTATTGGTGAGAAGTTAGCTGTCCATAGCCTGAGGCTAGAGAGGTTCTTCCGCTCCTAGGTTGTCAGGGATACTGATACACCTCTTAAGACACCTCAAAGCAGTAAAGCAGAGAGGAGCTGACTTGCACTCCAAAAGCAAAAAAGTTCTTGAATATAACTGAGGAAAGAAGTTAGAGGGTGTGAGTGTCCTCAGGACACTGCTTCTCAGCAGCTACACAGCAGCATGGATGGACAGTGAGTACAGTACCACCGCTGTACTCCTCAGCTGCAAGAAGACCTGTGAAGGCAGCTGCCAACTTCTACTACTACAGGTTGGTCAGACAGCAGTGTGGTTACATGAGTAAATCCAAGCCATCACAGACAAAAACCTTCATAATTTCTACACCCACCTTGGTCACTTATCCCTTATCTCAGCAAATCATCAACACTTTGACAAATTTCTCAGATGAAGGCATATGTTCCTGGAAAGAAGGTAAGCCTGGCTTCTCATGAGAGCAACAGTGGGCACATGTTCAAGGAGAGGGCTCCTTACATGAGCAGGAAGAAGTGCTGAATCCATACCTGACAGATGCAGGCAGCACAAGGTGAAACATGGAAGAGGTCAAGCTACTTTGACTCACTCTGTAACACGGGAGTGTATGGGGCCAGATATAGCTGATCCATCCTGCCCAGAAGCAGCTCCATGTTCCCCAGGACAACAGCCACAGAGGAAGCACCTCTTGACACCAGCAACTCAGTAACACAAGCAGCAGAAGCCAGCTGGCCCAGGACTCCTTATTATAAAACTTCAAGCCAATATCACCCTTGCAGGTCTTGCTCCCAAGAAATCCTATCTTACACATTTCAGGAAGTCTGTCTACAGAGATACGTAGTCCTTGCAAGTAAGTGCACCTAAAGTATCAGCAGTGGTGTCCTGCCACTACCACTTTCAGTGCCGCCACTACTGAATTATCACATCCAAGGCCCACATACACAGTGAAGGCACTTCACAAAGTCCACTAGTGTCCTGTGGACATGAGCCAGAGCTAGGGAAAGGAAAGAGGGCACAGATATTCCTGCAACAGCATCCTGTCCGTATTACAGCGCTGTGAAACAGTGAGCAGGAGTTCTGCCTCGAAAGGGCGATCAGACCATTTGATGGTAAGCTCGATAGTAAGGAAACAACGGCAGCTGCAAGCTTTCTCCGTGCGGGCTACAAGAAGGAGACAGACAGCAAAGAAGCTGCAGCAATTCCTGAAGCATTGACACCTATTTGTAGAGGGTATGAGCCACAGGCAGATACAACCAGTAAAACACTGCCTCTCGCAACCACCCCGATGACAGTGGGAGCACCGCTGTCCCAGCTGGTCCCCTCGCAGCGAGGGAGACGATGCCTTCAACTCCCACAAAGGCTGCCTTCTCCCCCCGCGAGCAGCCCCGGGCTCTTGCAAAGGATGTCAGCAGCGCCCAGGGCTTCATTTCCCCACGGGGAGACGAAGCAGGGAAAAGGGATGTGGCATGGAAAGACACACACAGCCCTTCTCTCTCCTCTTCAAGCTGCCTTTTAACAAGAGAGGGGCAGAAACNNNNCCAGCGCCCTCCCCCCCTCGCCTCCAAATGCCGCGCCCCCGTTCCCCGGGCTGTACCTTGTCGGCGATGCTGCGGGGCAGGAGCAGGTCAGGGCTAGGGGTGAGCGCCGGCCCCATCTCCTCGCTGCTGGACGTGGGC
>VZRE01002811.1:15019-32491 GCA_013396775.1 Cephalopterus ornatus | reverse complement strand
CTTGATAAAGATCATATCATAGCTGCTGAACAGCTGTGCTGTCACAAATCCCAGGAAGTGCAAGCATAAGAGGGAGACTATTTTTTTAACATTTTAAACACTGAAACATGTTTAAATCTGTTTACTCACATTAACATATTTAAACATATTAAATGTGTGAGTTTAATACTGCTTCAGAGTAGCGAACCCCAGCAGTTGAAGCTCATCTTTTCTTAACCAAAACACCATTCTCCCACCAACTTGTTTGTGACTAGAACTTCATAAGCAAACTGTAGAAATACAGCATAAATTAGAATGATTCCACTAAAACCAATGAGGTTCTTCTGGGTTACTTCAGCTGAGAATCCAGACCAGCACCATTACTCTGATCAGATGGAACAGAATGATTCAGTCAGCAGCCTCAGTTCTTCTCTGCAGGAAAATGATAGTCATCACATCCTCCTCCCGGCCTTCTCCTTTTCCTTCCCTATCAACCCATTGCCCTCACCATCTACGACTAGGTGGAGGAATGACTGATTAATTTACAGACATAACTTTTCCCTCTGTATTGCTCTGCAGCAATACTCTCCTTTCTTTCTCTTCACAGAATTATAGAATCATAGAATGATTTGGGTTGAAAGAGACCTTAGAGATCATTTAGTTTCAACACCCCCTCCATGGGCAGGGGGTTCCACTAGACCAGGTTGCTCAGTGCCCCATCCAACCTGGCACTGAACACTTCCAGGGATGGGGTATCCACAAATTCTCTGGGCAATCTGTTTCAGTGACTCATCAGCCTCACAGTAAAGAACTTCTACCTAATATCTAATCTGAACCTGCTGGCTTTCAGTTTGAAGCCATTCCCCTTTTTCCTGTCACTACAGACTCCTACAGAAAGTCCTCTCTATCTTTCTTGTAGGCTCCCTTTAGGTACCTGAAGACTGCAATAAGGTCACTCCAGAGCCTTGTCTTCTCCAGGCTGAACAGTCCCAGCTCTTTCTCTCAGTGTTTCAGGCCTCTAATAATTTCCATCTTATCGTCTGTCTCTACTTGTCTTCTCTCTCATGTAAGTTGAATATTATGCATATGGCACAAAATAGATGTGTTAGCTTTAAACTCATTTCTCTCTGTTCATTTCGAGTAATAGCTTCTTGTTTTTGAGCCAGTTCTCTTACCCACTTGTTTTTACTGGCTCATATTGAGCCTTGCAGATTACTTTTTAATTGTATTCCCTATTGCATGAGAGCCAAAATATAGAAGTGTTTACATTCTTTAATTCAGTACCCTTCGAGTCCATGCAAATGGCACAGAAATTTTTATTTTTCATTCTCTGTCTTCCTTTTCTTCTTTGACTGATACAGAGAATACCAAAAAGCATCAGGTGCAGCAGCTTTCAGCCAAACCTAATTAAAAGGAAATTTTTTACATGTAAATTAACAATTTGAGGTTTTCATTCCTTGTGACTCACTTGCTTCATCTTAACAAGAATTCTCTGCTGTAAGAGCAAATGTTAATTTTAATGATTTTGACTTCCTTTTTAGCCAGAAATGGACAAAGTGCTTGGATATTTTTTCTGTTCTTTTGGCTTTTTCCATCATTGCTATCAGATGTATCTTTGCTGCTTCAATATCTTCTCCAGAGGATAATTGTTTTCACCTGGTATAAGCCTAATTTTCATATCTAATTCCTTGCCTCTGGCACTTTTCTCGCATTACCACCTCTGAACTCTTTGTCTTACCAGAGATTAAGGATGTCACATCTATAGCTTACTCATGATCCACAAAGCTTTACTCTGTCTCCAGGTTTTTTTCCCACTGCCTCTTTTTCTGTTTTGCTGGTAGGAGCTGCTCACTATACACCTGTGAAAATACTTCCCCTTAGCATGAGTAATTTTAATGATAGGGGTTTTGTGAACAAGGAAGTCACTCCCAGTAAGTTAAAGATAATTAAAATGATAATTAAATAACGTCATTACAGTGGTGGATCAGAGTGACCCTGGGAGCAGGCGGCATGCGAGTAATCCAAGGCAATGATGCACAGTAATGTTTTGCACCCAACTCAGCCGTAGCTAAGCCAATAGTGATGGTCCTGGAGCTTTGTACCTTTGAAGTCACTACAAGATCAGATTCCTTAGAAGTTTAAAAAAATCCACTGACAAAGAGCTTTCCCTTAAACTTGTTGAACTAGAATTGCTTGAAGATTAAAGGCAATTTCAGTATTTAAAGAGAATAATTGAAATACTCAAGGAACTCCCCAAAGAAATTGTTGATAAAATGAGGATCCTAACTCTGGGCCCTGGATGGCTTGACATTTATGTCTGTCTTGTCATTCAGGCATCATACATACCAGAGTAGCAGCTATTGAACATATTGTTACCTTCACTTCCTTTTCTGTAAAGATCTACAAATATATTTGCTGCTGTAATTCTGTGTCATCTTTTATATGATAATACTAATCCTAATCCTAATAATAATCCTTCATAGAAAAGAGGTTTGGGGTTTTTTTATTGCATCACTCTGTGAAACTGTTACACAATTTTACTATATTGGTATTTAGTATATTAGTATATGATGGCCTAGGTTTTGGCAAAATAGTAATGTATAATATAAGATGTTCACCTTGGAGGATAAGATGCAAGATGTGAAAGGTGTTAAGAGAAAGTGGTTATTTCTAGATGAAGACAAACAGCATATATCCCTTATGTCTTACTCAAAGAGGTAGCCATGTTGAAAAATATAATATTATTTCTATCCATGCAAAATGGTAAACCTAAATGGAGACACTACTTTTTCTTGGAAATTCTTCAACATGTTCCTTCAATGAAAATATTTTTTAAATATAAAAGAATGGTAGAAGATAGGAAAAAATATATTACTCCTTAAGAAGTATGCAGCAGTAATAACAAATTTTCATTAGTAACATAGAATAGGCCATATTCTTCAATTACTCCCTTCCTCCTCCCAGCTGAAAGTTGCTTCTGTTTCTAGCAGTAGATCAACATGAGCTTCCATGTAAGAATCATTTTATCGCAGCTTAACATTCAAACAATTATGCCTTCAAACATCACCTTTTCTGCCCATAAAAGATGCTAAATTTGTGCCACGGGGCCTTGCTAGCGACAGGCAGTTGCAGCCTGGCATCCAGTCATTCTGGATGTAGCTCATATTTACGCCAATCACATTAACTAAAGTCATGGTTATAATAAAGCCAAATGGCACAGTTCATTTTGACTATTGACATCTTTAAACTGGTTTCTTGAAGGTGAACTCTCTAAAGAATAAGTTTACATAGAATTGTACTCTGCCCACATCTGTTGTTTGCTACAACTTTTTTTTCTGTGACTAGCATGTCATGAGAAAAGCACAAAAATGATCCAATTTCTATAATGCTCTTTCTGAGTTTTTTCACAGTAACTCTGTTCAGAAATAGGTATTTAACTGATTTATGTGTTATTCAAAGTGAAGTGAGGAATAGTTTTGGAAAAAACAGAACAGTTTTGAATAATGGCAAGTTTCTTACACATGTACTCACACCCTGTTCACTTAAGTATGGAATTCTATAAACATTTTCATTATTTTTAGAACCGTTTTTTAACCCAGCTTGACAAACTCTGGCTGACAGTGAGTTTGGAGGAGTAGCAGTTAGTGAAATTTCGTTCCATGGGTTGCTTTTGAATGACTCACTGTACTAAGGCTGAAACTATCACTGTGCTACTTGCTTTTTGCACTCCCTTTATAATTTCCAAATCTCATGCTATTTTTTGAATGTCTCCCAAACTGGCAGAGCTGTCCAGATGGCCATGTAAATGTTTTCAGTGTCAATACTCATGTAAACATGCATTCACACCCTTATTTCTGGTATTTTACTTAGCATTGAACATTCTTCTGCTTGCTTTCACAAACATTTGGAGAATGCAAATGAAAGGAATTCTGAACACTATAGAAACTGATTCACACTTTCTATACGAAAAACTGCTACTGAAGCCTTCTGAAATAGATGCAATCATGAATGTATTCTTCCCCCCAATGACCCAGATTCGAAGAAGAAGTATGTGGGTAACTTTAAACATGCAAATAGTGTCAGTTGCACACAGATTTACTTATGAAATTACATTTCTTGCTTACCCTGCAGCTGTATGATTCTTATTTGTGTTCACGTTTTTATGAAATTTTATAGGAAATCTTAAGGAATATCATAAAAACAGTGACTTAATTCAAGGATTAATCAGTCACAAACTTTAATGTAATAATGAAAGGGAGAAAGAATGATGCTGAAAAAAACGGATGAACAAAAAGACAAATTCAAATAAAAAGGAGCCATGGGAAAAGTACATAAAGCCAGAATGACTGCGGATGCAAGAATATAAATGTAAAGTCAATGATTACAAGGTTTTAAAGGCCAATAAATAATGAAATTGCTTGAAGTAATTCCAGGGCTAGAATTTGTTGATGATAATCAACAAGACCAGGATCCTTCAATAGAATGGAGTGTTACTAGGGAAAGAAAGTCTGTATGTGAGCTGAGGGAAATTAAAATGCAAAACTCATGTGATTAAGAAGGAGTCAATATAACAATATTCAACAACTGATCATCAGTTTCTTTGATTAATTCTCCAGTAATCTCATTACATTACATATTTCTGAATGATCTACTTTAATTTCTTTATTATGAATCCATTTAGAGCTCCTTCCTTTAGGAGAAAAATGAAGATTAATTTCTAATAAAAGCCATAAAGAAACTAAACACTCAATATGTTAATTGTGCACATTTTATAACAGGATACGCAGAAAAACACTGAACAAATCTTTGAAACAGACGTTTAAAAAACCCAGATGTTTTGCCTATGAAGGAGTTTACAATAGTGTTGGGTGTAAGACAATTTTGAGTACAGTCAGTCAGCACAAATAGTTTAATCAATTATTTGCAATGTTACTCTTCTACAAGCCCACAGATATAACCTACTCAGTCCTCTGCTTCTTGAGTATTTTAGACATGTTGCACGGAAGTAGTAGACTGATTACTCAGCAAGCAAAGATCTGTTTAAGACGATGATGTTGGCTCCAGCTTGTTTTGCTGTTTATGAAACAGTGCTCTAGGAAATTGGGGGATCCATTAACTAAGGGGTAAGAAAACTAGCAGAAGGTAGCCCTTAGCTGAGGAAGTAAAAGAAACAGAAGAAATGAATAGGGGATCACAAGGTTGGAGCTACAGTTTATGGGAAGACAACTTGATGGTAGTGGATACAAGAAAAATAAAGGAACTGAAACTGAATTAGATCCCTTGAGATTACACACAAGCAAAGTCACCTTTTTCAAGAATAATAGTGATGCCACTTCTCTCATGAGTCCACTTGTAAAGCAGCACCAAAGAGCTGGACTTTGTCAGTAAATAGAGGTTGCAAAAATGCTGGAGTTGAAAACACTTTTTTTCTTCTTTTGTATCAGAAACTTTCATACTTCTGCTCCTGGTGTAAAACCAACAGCCACAGTGATACACCTACCCTTCCTCCATAAATGCGGTGAGCAGGCTCCATGAGGTGGGGTGAAGATATAGTAGAAACCTTACATTGCATTAAGGGGAGGGTGATGTCTGTGCAGCAACTGGATAGGCAAGATTCCCCTTCCTACTTTTCAGTGAGACTTCACAGATGACCAGTGACCAGCAATAAGATTACAAGACTGTCTTCTGTGAGACTATGGGAACCGTCTTCTGTAAGGCAATATTTTAATGGCATTTTCTAGTAAAACATAAGTAAAGAAGATTATAATGAAGGCATGAATATTAAGACTATATAGTTACTCATGTTTTCTTCTTCCTCCACTAATAACCAACAGCAAACAGAAAAGAAGCTGGAACTTGGATGCATAAAGAAAAGGAATAACACTAGTAATAAAAATCACAGTAATAATAGTAATTATATAATTCAGTTGACATCTGTGTATGACCCAGAAGGACAACCTAGGTGAGGCAGTTAAATGGGCATGTTCTGCTTTGTTGTGATGTCATTTTCAGCAGGTTTAAACAAATAATAAAAGGACCGCCACATTTCCCTGAAAAAAATTTGAAAATTTTCAAGCAACTAAAATAAATAGGATATTCTGCACTCACTTCGATCCACTTTAGCCATTGGGCAGTTACTGTTGCGTGCAGAGCTACCTACTTCACAGTAAAAAAATATTTACAGTGAAAAGCCAGTATGTTTGTGAGAATAGTATTAGTAATATAGTTTTTTCCTCTGGAATCACTATTTCTTGATCATAAGGAATTAATACACTACAGGCACTTGTGGAAATGTATTATAATCTACCCTAAGACAAATTTCTCTTGATTCTTTTGTTACTTCAAGTCAAGGGCTGAACTCCAAATTATCTTATCTACTCAATTTATCTTCCGGACTTTGAGTTTTGAAGACATATAGACCTTTCTCACTAGAACACAACAATTTTCCTTTTTTATTGTTAAATCCCTTGGGGCAAGAATGCATGATCTGGAGTGAGAGAAACAATGATTTAGACACAGAGTCCCTTAAGAAATAGTCTGAGAAGGCTCAGCCAAAGTTACATTTGCTCTAATGTTTCCCATAAAGATTCCTACAGAAAGTCAGATAGCATCAGTAAAAACAATCCAGAGGTTAAAAACTGTGGAAAAATAAAAAGTAAAAATTTTTTCTGTCATTCTCTGAAAATGCGATTGTATTGAATAATAGTGCTACTGGTGAACATAACCCATAACCTGTACAGGTTTTCACTGAGATTTGAAACAGTTTCAATTCTGTATGGTCCCTCTTCACCCCTAGAGGTGTTTCTCCAGTTCAGAATAACTTACCCTTTAGTTTTAGAAAACATTTTCGTCTTTCAAGTGAATGCAAGTAGTTCCCATTTATTAACTGTAGGATAATTGCTCAGAAAGAACGTGTTTGGAATGCACATATTAATGACATCTTTTCACTAATGGATTCTTGAGTATTTTTTTAAAAGTTTTTGACCAATATAAACAGAAGTTAGAATAGCTTTTCCATCCTGTAGGTATGATACATTTTCTAGTGTGATTTTGTCTGATTTTTTTTTTATTTTATTTTACTTTCAAAGCCTTAGAGATTTGAAAATTTAATATATACCACAGGAAAAAAATTACTGTTCTGTGCCTCCTCAGTGGTGAGAACAATTGAAGTAATAACACTAACAGATATGAATTTCTTTCTATCGGCAATTTACAATCCAAGAAATTTACCTTGAAGCCAGAGGCACAGGGTATCTATGTCAGAGCAGCACTTGTGGAATACAGCCACATGACAGCATCATCTGGCAAACACTTCTGTCTTAAAAACAACCCCCAAGGCCCTGGATATGGGTGTTTTCACATGTACATATAGATGTTTCATGTTTCTTTCTGTCTTTCCAGTTTGTCAAGAGACGGTTGACAAACATTACCACACCTCACAGCTGTAAAAGCGGTGTACCTGGGAACAGTTCACTGCTTCCTCCTGAACAGACCCCCATAAAATAACCTAGGAGCCATTTGGTATCTGAAGTAGTTTTGGTGATCCATACCTTAAATTCTTGATGGTCAGACTTGCAGTTGTAACAGTGCAATCCAGAGGGCAAGTAAACGCCAGACTACCGAACTGCAGGTTACAGTTCTGTATAAATATCACATCACTGTGTACCCTGATGCCATTTTTCTAGTATAAACCAGGTCACCCTCTCTCTGTCTACAGAAATGTAAACCAACATTTCAGAACCCTGCCTATCCCAAGGCTGCTCTATTCTATCCTCTGCTACTCCCAAAGAGTTAAACAGGAATCTGGCATGAAAACAGAGTTGAGAAAGTTCAGTAGCCCTTTGCAGGACAGAGATAATTAAGTACACTACTTGTTTTAAAGAGTTTCTATCCTTGCCCTTGCTTCTAGTTATGAGATGTGAGGGACTAAGAGTCCGCCATTCAGAGTCCTGGGGAAAAAAATAAAAGGAAAAAAAATAAAAGAGGAAGATAAGCAAGGAACTCGTTTGACAGAATAAGCATTTACAGGAAGCTCTTTTGTGCAGTAAAAAGTAGCTACAGACAAAGAAGATGGTTGATGCTCAGTTGTGTAGCAGGGACATCAAGTTCAGTGGGGATTGGGGTTGGGGAGGGTGGTAATGGTGGTTAGACTTAATAGGTTTTCTTATGTTCCTAAATCAGGGCCTGAGTTAAAATTCTGTGTGAGCAATTAGCAGAGCGTAAGCTGTGTAGAAGAAGGATGTCTGGGGAGGGAACAGTCAAGTCAGAGAAGGAAAAATGAGAGTGCAAACTAAAGCCTTCCTTGCTCTGTTGGGAGTAGTCATGGTGGTACTGTTCTATGTGAGCAAATAATGTTAATGATAATGCCCAGATACTGTGCTACAGATTTTTCATCAAAAAAAAAATGCACTCCACATATCCCCAAATTTTGATAATTACACAGCTAAAGGAAACAACCACTTTTTCCAGTATGATGGTCTGCTGTGGACATGACAATTTTGCTGGATATGGCTTGACTAATTATGAATGAAAACAGAGCCTATTTTCTGCAGGTTGAACAAAACTGAAAGACATAGACTTTCATATTCATAAACAACAAATCTGTGATGCAGGCCTGATAAGATTAAGACTAATGCTGGAAACTCAAAGCAGCTTGCAAGGATTGCAAATGGCTCTGAGAGTCTGGTGCGAGAAGATTTAGAAAGTAAAAGGAGGCACTTCTAATACAAGTCTGATGAATTATAGGGGGTCTAGGAAAAAGAAGATGAACGAAAAGCAGAAGCAAAACCAAGTACATCTCTCCTTGAGTCTCAGTAGCCAGTGGATTTTCCTGAGGGTATTAAGGGTCAGGTTTCATTAGGGAAAAAGCAACAGTGACTAAAAAAAGGATATCTAAGCACTTAAAAATACTAATTTATCAAATTAAATAAAATATTAACATCAACAGTTAGACACAGAGATTAGGAAAAAAGGACAGAGTGAAGTGAAAGCCTGTATGGGAGACTCTTATATAGAATTTAAATTAAAAGTTTTGAAAATAACTGCAAAGTAATTAAAGAAGTGAGTAGATAATTTAAGTTTGAAGAGGATTAAAGAATTTTTAAAATCAATATAATTTTGAAGCTATGAATTTTCCCTTTAAAAACAAACAAACAAATAAATAAACAAACAAAACAACCTTTTGGAAATGTTGAAATGTGATTTTTAAAAGGATTCTAGTTGAACTTGGTGGTGTGCGAGAAAACTAGGTATTTATTAACAGAGAGAGTCTGGAAACCCTAGAAGGGCTAGTTCCCATGCTCTGACCCTGAAAATTTTTATGACTGGAAGCTAGAGTTATAATTGAAACCTGAAAACTCAGAAAAACTACAATTCCCACTTAGGTGAGCAACTGAAGAGTCTGGGAGCTATTTAATCTCGACCAGGCAGGTAGGATATAGAGATGGTAAAAAGAGTTTTTGGCACGTTTAAAAATCCTGCCCGGTATATCATATCCTCACAGAAATCAAAATGCCTCTGCAAATATTTCAAATTTGATGAAAAATTATTCTCTGATGGAAGACTTGTTCCTTTTGAGAATTTCTTAAGTCTGTTTAGCAGAGTTGAAACACATCATTCCAGAGGTGAGACCCCAGAAATTAATAATAAAGGTTTGCTGCAGTGCTTTTAATGGTTTCTGAGCTAGCCACTTGTCTGTTCTGCTCCTTTACCTCTACCTGAGATCTTAACAGCTTTATCACAACTGCCTAGCTTCATCAGTTTGATAATAGCCAAGAAATTGCTTGACACTCAATATTTTCTGTCAAAAGCAAAACTTGTAACTTGTTGCCACAGTGGTAGAGCACCAAAAGAGAAAGACCTATTTCCACAATTAAATAAAACAATTAAATAAACACATTCATAAAACTGAAAGACTGAATCCTTTGGTTTGGGATTACTTGAAGAACTGTCTTCATTACATAAAAATACCTCCAAGACTTAAAGTGACAACACTAACTCTACACACGAGTTACAGTTCAACATATCAGCACATCTCATTGCATGACCAACACAAAAAAAATTTGCCCTTTAAAGGACACAACTTTCGGGGGATAGGTATTTTCCATCCAGTTTTGTTCTTAGGGTCTTTCTAATTCTAAGTATGTAAAAAAACTCCTTCTAGAACTAATTAGATGTCCAGGTAGCTTCTTTCACAGACATTTTTTGTGTCATAATATTGGTGCCTTTCGCAAAAAGAGCCAGCAAGTGTTTACTAGGGACTATCAGAGCTCACTTGGGGTGGGTAGCTAGCTCTTGTGGGCACATGCTCTTGATGAGAAACACCAGCATGGATCACCAGCTGGGTAAATCACAGTAATTTATTTGATTTCAAGTTTCTCCTGTATTTGTTAGGGTTAAAATCAGAAAAACAGTTATGGTTCCAATTTGTAAAATTTTTTTTTTCTTTGTTTATCAATGAAATAATAGAGCCATGGTGTAGACCTTTTCAGTGTTTCTGTAAAGGACAAAACAATTACTATTGCAATTTGAAAGATAGTGACATGAAGACATTTAGGGCATTATACTTACATGAAGTCATACAATTTTTCATAAATGATTGAGGTCTGCTGTTACCCTCAGTAAACTTTTACTGCTATTCTAAATAGAGATTTGATACATAAACTCTTGATTTGTAGGTCCTAGCTGAATTACTTCCTGGGTACCCTATGCAGAGTAGTGACCACACTGGTTGCCAAGGAACGAGTGCTCTAACAGGGGCACTTAGGGATCGAGAAGAACAACAGCACAGGAATTAATTTTTCAGAAACTGAGTCATGATTAGACATCACACCTGAGGTATGTGAAACAAAACAAGTGTCTTAAGCTGTCTAAATTTAAGAATCTTGAATGTGAGAGGCAGCAATATCAATTATCCTGCTTACAGTTTTATATTCAGTGCCTTGGCATCCCCTGAATCTCGCTTTGGACTGCTTTTATATACAAGGAATCTAACAAAATGTTAGCATGACTGTGTCCACTGTAAGTCTCACAGAGTACCACGGCTCAGGGGATTATTATTTTAGTCTGAAGGAAGGGGCTGGACTGCCTGTGCTGAGAACTACGCCATAGAAATATCCATTCCGAAAAGGGGTGACCTGCTGAAGGTAAGGATGGGAAATGGGAAAACGAAATACACTGGTGTGTCGCTTAGAGGCTGCTGCTGTGACCAGCTTGCTGCTTCATGAGGCAAAACAGAGGGCAGAATTTCAGGATTCAGGAGGGTCACTTAAGAATCAAATCCAGGGGTCTTCCTGTGGAAAGGTTTGGGTTACCAGCTATGAAAGCAAGCAGTGCAGCAGTTGGTAAGTGCATCAAAGAAATAGGGAACAACAGAGATCCTATAAGTTATCACAAAAATACTCAGTGTGAATTTTCAGAGTGGGAGAAAGAGGCAAGACAGGACCACAAAGCACAGCTGCAGTCATCAATTTTGGCAGCAGGCCAGAGAATTAAAAATGTTCTGTACTGACAGAAAAAACCCCCACAGCTGCACCTCTCAGGTTTTGCCACTGGACCAAAGGACTTCTGCCCTTCCTGTGATCGGTGTCGGTAGTTGGTGCAAAGCCATATGGACAAATAAATGAGCAGCATAACACCAACAACTCCTTACTCTAAGTGATACACGTACAAATATCTGAGTGACATGAATGAGGTAGGGCATACAGTCACCAACAAATAATTTGCTTCAAAGGGGTGGAAGCATTGCATAAAATGAAAAAAAAAAACTGTCCAAAGTAATAATTAAAAAAAAGGTTTGTATAACAAGTAAAATACCAGTTGAAAGGGTCAGATTATCATTCAATATACATTCATAGTATAATTCACAGCTGATTTAATATAGTGTATCTCTCTTTTCTCTTTCAATGGTGCCCTGTAATTGCTGAAATTAATTAGGTCCCCATGCTGAGGGAATCCTTTGGAACTGAGCTTATTACACTGAGTAGAACATCCTCTTTCACTCTTCCTTAGATATCCTGTTGTTGCTTAACAGCCAAAACAAGACTTGAGAAGGAGTTGTAAGAGCGTGAAAGACTAAACACTTACTGAAGGCTCCAAAACTTTATCATAGAAGTAGATGTTCATGCATTTTTATTTACATTGGAGATGTCTGGTTAAAAGATAACAGAAAAGTTAAAATAATATTTGAGAAAATTGAATCATTATTACGTTTATAATAACAGGGGAAAAGGTTTCAGTGCATTACCCTGAGTTTGAGAAAAATATGCTTAGTTGAGAACGAAGAGTTATAAATAGTATGTAACTCATATGTTGGCTGCTTAAATTTACCTATAGTTTCTTTTGCCCTTAGTCTAGAAAAGGACTAAGGGCTTGACTGTAAGCAGTCCCACCTGCTATTCATCTGCATACATCAAAATCCTAGCATGAATTTATAAATTATAAGGAAAAGTGTCTCTCATGAGGAGAAAAAGTCAATTTTAGTAGGAACATTTGGAATGAGTATGCTCTTTTCGCAGATGTAGAAAATGCTGTGATTTGTCACAACATTTGTTGTGATGTCAATTGACACGAATTATGAACCATCAGAGCATTGGTGGTGGCACATCTGCATGGGGGCACATCTGCAGGGAGACTGTGTTTGGGGTGATGCTGTATCCCAGCCTAGTAATCTAGCAGGGCATATCAATGTGTGTGTGCTGAGCACTGCCATGTTGATCCAGTGATCCTCCAACCATTCTAGAGCTGGTCTGCGTGCAGCCAGAGAAGTCATGTCTTTGTCAGCCTTTTGCGCTTCTGGCTCCAGTATCCGAAGCACAGACCTGTCTAAAACCAGAAAGTGGTTTTTACCTTTTCGAACTGCTTCGTAAACCAGAGAGAGTGGCTACTGCAGTCCTCTCTTCGGTCTTATCTGGCTGTGCATCCACAAGCCAATGCATTTCCTGATTCTGCCTTGGTTTCTGTGTATACATAATGTGACAGCCATTCTGATCTTCTTCAGCTATGATCTCTTTCATGCAATCAGTCTTTTCTTAACATATTCCCACAAACCGAAACTTGCTGATTTTTCTTTTCTTACACTTGTCACAGGTAAGAGAGTGTAAATCAGCAGAATAGCATGCATAAACTACTACTACTTTCACAACATTGACTTCCACTCCTCAAATACTTAACTCTTCTGTTTCTACTAATCAGTTCATTAAACAAGCCTATCACCACATTTTCTTTCTGCATTCGCCCTCTGAGCGCTGGATGTTATTTTCACAATTAAGATTTGCGCTTCATTCCTCCCAAAGACATGTTTTTCAGCACAAATGGGAGTTTTGATGCCTTGCCTCATGCAGATTTAATCTTCTTTTCAAGTGCTTTTGAAATTCTTTATTTATACACGACTGTTTTTTCAGTTTCTAGGGAACAATGTATGAAGCGTCTGGTTTTTAATTATTTCCTTGGGCTTTGGTCTGGTCTATGACCAACACAGATTGCTGGTTCAATACTCAGAATGTTCCTCAATATACTCCGTAAGTGAATATCATACCGTTTGGTCATCAGTTGTTAAAACTTCAGTTACATTTGCAGAAGGATGAATCTGGATGAATCCTCTTCTCTGTTGCATGGGGACTCTGTCTCTCTGCGCTAAGGGATTGCTAGTAGCCAAGATGTTAAGGAGCCAGTGTTTGGGGAATAATTCAGGGAGAATCTGGTGGTACCATTTTTTGAGGGCCCCCTTCCGAACCCAAAGCAAATGTTTTCCAGAATCAGGGAGCAAATCTTCAATCAAACAGGAGTCAAACTTGGGCACTGCTTGCACCATCATGTGTGGTGCATACTGAAGGCTAACTAGATACAAAGCTTTCCTCATACTCTCACTTTTACATTGCCTCCCCCCAAGATCGATACCATCCGCACCATGATTTCCCTCCACTTAGAAAAGGAGAGAAAAGAAAGTAAAACACACTGAGAAAGTTTTTAGATTCTGTGCCCTCCTCATTTGTCATTCACACAATAAAAAGCAATTAGGAGCCTTAATTTAAAACAAGTGACCCATCAAAATCCTGAGAGCATATTCTCAAGAATATTCCTTCTGAAGGGATGAGAAAATGTAATTGTGTGTTGTCAGACTCATTGCTTTCAATGCTTCATTGTACCTGAGTGGACTGTGTGTACAGAACTATTAAAAAATTCATTTTATGTACCAAAACAGACATGGAACTTTACTAGCAAGCAAAGCAAAGCTTGCAGGGGAAAAGAGGAAAAAAAAATATATTTTTAAGAGAAGTAATATATAACCTATATTTTTTTTTTTTGGTCAGGTAGTTATAAATCTTTGAGTGAAGATTAAAATCTTGGGGAAGATTAAAAGCAAGCAAGCAAACAGAGCAGTGGTAATAGAAAAATTTAAATGAAAGTGCTCACATTCCGATAGAAATGGTTTAATTTAACAATCCACGCCACCCACACTGTTGGAAACTGAAAGCCAGACAGCACAGCATTGTGTTAATTTCACAAGTGAAGTTTAATATTGATCAAGAAAATAAAGGTATTTCAGGAAAAGATATGGAGCACCCAAAGTATAAACAGAACATAAAGTTACTTAAATGTATAAATTACTTACTGTGATAACAATGCTACAGACAAACCTCATGTAGAAAGGCTCACGTGTTACTTCCTCATTTAAATAATGAGAAAAACATAGATTTACAATTCAAATCATAAAAAACAGCACACAAAATGCTTTCCTACTCTGCATCATCCAGTTGTCAGTCTTCTGCTAGTAGACTCTGTACTGGTAGAAATAGTAACCCTGTGACCGATGACAGCAGATATCTGGGTTGTGCTGGTTGACTTCAGAAAGGTAAATAAATGAGTGGTATGCAATGTATCAGGATTCATTTGCTTTGATATGCTACTTCTAAAATGTTATGGTTAGAGAGAGCATGCAAGGAAATTACTTCTAGGAACCTTAGATGAGTATCAGTGATTTTTTTCTGAGACAATAGCTTTCAGGGTTGTTTATAGTCAGACCCTGTCACAGAGAACACGTAGGTTTTTTTGTACAAATCATTAAAAGCATGTTTCCCATGTTCCCATGCAAAATCTTCATAAACAAATAATAACATGGGATATTCTTCCCAGCTTTAAAATTTGCTCACATTCCCACCTAAGCTTTAGCAGGTATAAAAAAAGAGCAGCAGAGAGGAAACGGAACACTGACCCTTCCCTAATATGCTGTGCAAATCATACAGTAAAACCCACAGAAAATTGTTACTTCACTTCTCTGGTATTGCTGTATTCCCAGCTACTGCTGCAGACTCTGCTCCGACATCAGCAGAAGCGCAGTTCAGAAGAAAGTTATGCTGGTAATTCTGGTACTTCTTTCCCTGAAATGCACTCATGCTTTGTTGAAGTGACAGGGTGAAATGACTTCCCAGACCACCTACATTTAAGACCTAACATCTGACAGATCTGACAGATCAGCTGGTGTCCTACTTAACACTCACTTGACTTCAGTGGAACTGCTCATAGACTGCTGCGCTTTCTTATATATAAAGCGTTCTTATTCATATTCTTAGACAGTTTGATTCTTTTTTTGTTTGGTTGTTGCTGTGTTTTGGTTTGATTTTTTGTGTTTGTTTTTTTTTTAAATTACCTGCCAATTAATAAAACTATCATCTTTTAAAAACTGAAGCTTTTTCCTGACCACCTAGTTCTCTTTGATACTTGGTCAACCTCCATTGCTATGGGTTCTGAAGGATAACTCCCTTGACTGTATTTTCACACCCCTGCGGTGAGGAAATGCTGTCATCTGCATTTTGCAGGCAGAGGGTCAATATCACATTGAGCTGATGCAAGGGTTTCCTTTCTGAGACTGGATTTTGTACTTCATCATTTGTGTGATGAGTACTGAGTGAAACTGGTATTTATACACATTTGCCTCTATTCTAAAATATGGTGCAATTCATGATTTATTTATGCTTATTTTCTTTCCACTCCTGTTATTTGTTTGAAAAGATTCAGGTCATGCATTGTGTAACTTATGGACCATAATTCAATTTCAAACAGCTTTCCGCTGGAATTGGAGACATACTTACTGGATTTTGGTTTTTGCATGAACAAGTTGGTACAGGCTTTGCTCTCCAACTAAAAAGACCTGATCTTTAGAATCAGTGTCACTCTGTGCACATGAATCAACATTTTTCTTCTACGAATGCTCTATAACATCTTATGTTTTAATAAGACCCCTTGAAAGATATTTCATAAACTAGGCATAGAAATGTATGAATGTATCAGTGGCAGATAAAATAATAAGGTGACATGAAGAAAATTGTCCTACACATGACCTTTTTTGACCTTTCAAAAATTTATGGACATATATACATGCTTGGGTGTAGTTTGCAAGACTAGGGTTTTAATGTTTTCCAAAACGTAACATTGATAAAAATTTCTAAGTTCCTTCCTAGCTTCTCTCAGCCCTTCCAGGCAATGAATGATATGCGGATGAATTATCACACTTTGGGTTTTGCATAAAAAAATTAGCTTTAGCATGTTTTTACATAGCAACCACAGTCTATTGTAAGGGTAGGAAGCCTATGTGAAGAGAGGTCTCAGAAAACCCGGTCCAAAAGCTGAATTTCACATCCATCCTACAGTCCCCTTTCCTACTCATTACCCTGGAAAGCATGGGAAATGCTTCTTACTAGCTCCCACTGATTAACACCCAGGTTAGTTTAATTTTGTTTTGAACAGGTTCCTGCAATTTTCTTATGCCACGGTTACCTGTGCCACATGTGCTATGTACCTGAGCATTTGGGTCATGGATGCTACAGAGTTCAGAGAGAATAACTACATACCTTCAACAAGACCAATAGCTGAACTGATCAAAACCAGCATCTGCATCCTAAAGCTTGTTTAATTCTGTAACAAGACTGCAAGGTAAGGAATGAACAATCTTCCTTTGGTAGCTCTGGAAACTGAGCACCATTTTGACAGTAAAGTCACAGCATCAGGGAAGTAACTCCTCTCTTCTCAGATGAGATGTAAATAAACAGGGCCACCTAAGCAATTGAGACAATCTTGCTGAATGAATAAGAGCCCAGCCTCAGTTTCAGCAAGAAATCAAAGCACAAAATGTAGTGAAATGCAAATTTATTGTATTTTCTTTGATCTTAGACTTCTGATACATGCCTGCTGTTGTCTTAGTATGCCATTGCAGTGGGTTTCTGTGGCTGGGTTTTGGTAGCGGGGAGGCTACAGGGGTGGCTTCTGTTGGAAGCTGCCAGAAACTTTCCCTGTCCCATGGAGCCAATGCCAGACGGTTCCAGGATGGACTTCCTGCTGCTGGTCAAGGCCGAGCCAATTAGGAGTAACAGTAATGTCTCTGTGATAACATATTTAAGAACAGAAGGTATTGCGCAGAAAGAATTCCAGCCAGGGAAGAGCAGAGTGAGAACATGGGAACAACAATGCAGACACCAAGGTCAGTGCAGAAGGAGGAGC
>VZRE01002811.1:0-14447 GCA_013396775.1 Cephalopterus ornatus | reverse complement strand
TGAGTCTGTTTTGCCTGTGAAGGTAATCAGCAAGTGACCTCTCCCAGCTCTTATCTCAAGTCATGAATTCTTAGCTGATTTTTTTTCCTCTCTCTCCTCTGTCCAATTGCAGAGGGAGAGAGTGGCTTTAGTGGGTACCTGGCATCCAACCAAAGTCAACCCACTAAGCCATTTAAATTGGTCGTGAATGAGTGCCTTATGTTGCTCAGAGAATTTATTCTAAAGAATATTCTAAAGACCATTCAAACAATATTCCAAAGAATATTCTGAGACCATAGTGAGGCCTGAGTGGGGTGAGGGGGATGTGGGGAGGGGATGCACCACTACAACATCACATTAATAATATGTGCTATTTTCTTTTAAGGTTCTACAGAACCAAATTATTTTATGTGTGTATTTATATTTGAATGTATTTATTCAGACAGTCTTTGAAAAGTTCTTTGCTTGCTAACATCCAGAAAGTATCAGAAATGTATTTGAACTTAAAAAAAATAAAAGCCTGCATACATGGCTTTCTCAGTATCTTGGCTGGTCTATGCATTGCCTTTCAAACATCAACTTTAAAACAAAAGAGAAGCAATGATAGGCTTTGAAAGAAGAGTGGAAAGACTCTTGTGTTGTAGAGCATGAAGGGGAAAAGAGGCGTAGGTGAGGAGAAAGGAGTGACGTACATAAGATTACTGTTAATAGAATTCTATTAGTAAAGCAAGTTCCTATAAGGTTTATAAGTCTCAGAATAGTAGAAGGAAATTCAGTGTTGTATTGCACAGCAATGCCAAAGCCAGTTTTGAGTGAGCAGTAAGAGTAAATTAGAGGGTGAGAAGACCTGGAAAGCTGTTCTATCATGACTGAATATCTCAGAAAAAAATTAATAATAATAATAAAAATATACTATGAAAGATTATAATTTTATGTGGCTTCTTTGTCACTTTCTGAATATATCCAGCTTTTTTTTTTTTCTCTTCCTTTTTAAAGATTCAGCAATAAAGGATACAATCTGTTTGCTCATGGTTACACTTGCAAATGCACAAAACCGCTGTTTTGAGAAACGTTTCTTTTCTCAAAACACATCAAGGAAGTAAAACTCAGCATCTGCCTTATACATACTCTGAATAAATGCATAAAAAAGGATGCAAATATGAATCTAACAAAATAGCTATAGAGTTTTGAAGAAATGTGGTCATTCATGCCTGAGCAATACACACTAGTTTTAGTCATTGTGTTTCCAAATAATCAAGTCATACTTGTGGCTGAATTTGCTTAGCCTGTCTCTGCATGGAGAGAAATGAGATGCAATTAATTTAAACAGTTTGGTTTATACTTTCTGAAAGAATCTGCACTGAGATGAGTTCTTTGAGCAGTGTGCTATTGACTAGTTTGCATGGTCAGTCACTCACTAACATATCGAGCACGTAGAGCTACAGGAAGGATCACCTTTTTCAAGTCAAGGATGTGTTTGAATAATCACCTAAAGCTTCTGGTGGACTGCTGTCAAGGAGCTGATGGACTCAGAAAACGAGGTGCTCCCTATCCCCACAGCTGTCTTTCCAGCTGATGATTCTCAGTCCACATGGGGGATGAAACAAAGTGAGCTTTAACACCAAACTCCTGTCTGTCCAAGCAAGCATCAGGTGACGTTGTGGGGCTTGTACTGCCACCACTGCCTCAGCTACGGCCATGGAGCTGGGCTGGGAGAGGCTCGCATACTACTCAGACCTCTTCCAAAGTCAGCAGTTTGGAGATATCCAGTGATGCTGAGGTCTTGCATTGCCTCAGTGTGTTAAGGGTAAATTTCACACAGACTTTGCTATCAAACGGATTTCATTTCCACAGTCACGAATGCAGTGCCTTCCACCAGCTCTGCAATCACTTTCAACTTAAATAAATTGAAGACAGCAGGGCAGGGGAAATTGAACTAGCAAAAGAAAAAAAAATTACTTAAACAGAGTGGAACAGTTATTGCTGCCTGCTAGAAAATGTTTTTCCAGTCACTTATTACCACATACAATCCCTAGTCCCATGTGATTAGCAAATTCATCTTGAAACACTGGTGTTGTTTGACTGCAGTTGAAAAATTAAGTGATATCTTTAAACCCTTGCTCCTCATCTCATTGAAAATGATGTTTTGCAGCAGTTGGATTCTAGCATATATAATCAGGCTGCATATTTCCTATTGCATTCAACACCTGGCAATCTACTCTGTGCCAATTGTGCACAGTGCAATGATATGTCTAGAGGTAATTGTTTCTATCACCTACGTAATGGCAAAAGATATGAGAGTCATCTCATACTTACCTCTTTGTTTAGTTTTAAATGCCTGGCTCGGTTGGTTTATACAGGAGGACATATTTTATTCTAGAAATTTGTTCCTGCAAATGATTGCTAAGGGAGTCACATATGAAAGGAATGGGCCAAGTATGCTGTCTTTATTCAGAATTCTCTGAAAATTATTTGGATTGCTGCAATGGACAGACAAGAAAAGATGAAGCAAATATTTTTTTTCTGTGACATAAGAGAGGAGCCCAGAAAAAGGGTCCTAGAAATATTGGTCAATAAAAATTTAAAGTCAAATCCTTAACCCCTTCTGAAGCTTTAAAGGGGAAAAAGCGTCACCTCTGATTGTGTAAGAATCTGATTGTGTGAGAATCATCAGCCAAGTCCTGCTAAGGAAGATGTAAACTACCCTGTCCCTGGGAAAGGCCAGTCTACATAATAATTCCTTTATTCCATAGAGGTGACGAAGGATACCTGTGGATAATACAATATCTTCACAGAAGAGTGTGCTGTGAGGCAGCCACAGTCACTGTGAGCATGCAAGAAGCAGTGTCAGGGTGGGAAAAACCATCTGTGCTTGCAAATGGCTAAGATTACAGCAAGTAGGATAAGTGTTTAATCTTGAGCATCAGTTGAGTTAACAAGTGACACTGGTGGTTCTCATCACCGGAGGGCTAGTAGAAGAATTTAACGAAATCTGTGACAAAAAGATCAAAACCCACACAATCTTACGTCAGCACATGAAGGAACTACCATTGGTGATACCTTGTAATTTTTCTTTTGCCCTTTGGATTCTGCAAGCTGGTTTCTTTGCTTTCTGAGACTTCACGAGATTTTAAATTCTGTCTTACAGCTGTGTGAAAACCAGAAATACCTTTTTTTCCACTTCAGGCATGTAAAGTCTCTTAGAAACTTTATCACTAAGATCTCATCTCAGATCCTGTACCTGCCCACAGAGGCGAGCTTGTGAGCAATGGGCAGTGAGGGAGGACATTAACATTGAGAACCTCACTAGTGTTCATTCCACAGATTGAAAACTACTGGCTAGGACTTCTCACTGTTTTTACTGGAAGCAGCTAGTCTGAGGTATCTGAAGTGTGCACAGTGGAGGATGATGATCTATTTGTACCTCTGTTCTGTGTTCTAAAAAAAACTAGGGGCTCTCCTTCCCCAGATGACGTCCATCCAGCCCTGAAAACATTGCCAGCACTGGGTATCATAAACAGTTATGCACAAAAAGGACAAGTAACATGGCTGATGAGCTGTACTTCTGCCAAGACGATCTGACAGACTCTAGTAGCAGAAAGTAATGTCAAACATACAATTTATTGTAATTTGCAAGTGAGCTAAAAGCTTTAATGCCGCAGCCTGAGGTAAAATCATGCTCTACTCCTTGTCCAACATCAGAAACGGAGAACATGGGACCACATGGCAGAAGAGGTTCTTCAAGGCAGGACATGTGATCAGATCTTAGTCACTAACTTTGTCTTCTCAGCCCCTTTCAGATCTCTGTATTTTCTTCCGGTGTTACTTATGATCCCTAACAGCTCCACAGCTGAGACAGAAATATAAAACTGCATGAGGCACAAACATGTATTTCAAAATCTGTTTCAGGCCTGTCTCTGGGTAGTCCTTTATTTTAACTGCAAAATTCTGTAATGTGAATATTAGGTATTGTATTAATATTTCAACCACAAGCTTACAAAAAAATAACCTCTGGAAGAAAAACACCTCAACTGCTTCAAATATTCAGTAATTTGCCACAACAGGGAATAAGGTGAGATCAGCAGTTTCATTGCACTAGAAATATCTCTCCAGCTATTAATTATCAATAATGGTTAGTCAGCCTAGAGTATCCATCTAGATACTTCTAGAGATAAAGACACTAGAATATACACTGCAAATGACCTTTCATCAGCATAGTAATTAAGATTTTTCATAAAAGAAATAAAAAGGTAAATAGCTTTTGGATTCTACCTGTGTGAAAGATTAAAAACACCATCTGCAGAGATGAGTAGAATGCTGCGAGCACAGGATGCTTCATATAAAAATAGGCCCAAATAGAGGATCTATAGGCTCTCTGCTGGGTTCAATGAAGTAGGTTGAGTTGTCTCAGCTGTGTTCGGTGGGCAGTTATCCACATTCAAAAATAAAAATAAACATGCTACTTTTACTTGATTTTGATAGGTGAGAAGGAGTATTCCGAGTTCATCAGGGATAGCAAGGACAGCTTAAGTAATACTAAATACTATTTATTATGGTCCTTCCAGAGCACATCTGGGCTGCAGCAAGGAGGTAAAGAAGTTTGGTTTGTTGCCTTTTCAGCCAGGGGATGCAGATGTTTGACTGGCACCTTTCCCTGGTCAGCATATTCAGCTAACTGTGAGGGATGAAAGGCAGAAGAACCATTTGGCTGGAAAGGAAGCAGGGAACAAAAGTGCAGTAGATCATTTTGTGTTTTTGGGATATGAAGGATTTTGGCTACATGTAAGAAGACTGAGTCTCCATTCTGTACCCAATTTTATTTCCATTGAAATATTTTATTTTAAAATACTGAGTTTTATTGCTGTGATTTTACAAGTCTGTTTCACTGTCTGAACCTTGTTTCTTCTACTGTGCTTGTTATTTAAAAATCTTGAAAACGCTTTCAGCTAATGTTTTGAACAGTTATTGCCCAAGATTTTTTATTCAGCAACAATGTTTTACTCAACCTTAACAGCAATCCTACACATACTGCAATCACAGGTTAACCGTACCACCTTGAGTTAGTTCTCCTTCTGCAGAGGAAAATGGTAAAAACATGCTACCTGCAAATATGGGCCTGATTCACGATCAACTTTAATTATTACTGGTAAGAGTAGTACCTAGAGTAACTCTGATATCAAGTAAAGAGAGAGAGGGAAGCTATCTAATCCTAACTGATCACTGGGTCAGTGTGGAGCTAAGTTAATGGAAAAATCTATGCATTTTTAAATCACATCCAAAGATCTCAGTTTCGAACTGTAATGCCTTATTTGCCCACCTTAAAACCATATGGAATACTGCTAAACTTCTGAAACACTACTCAGAATGCTTGGGGGTGCTTTGCTAGTTTCTGTTGCCATGTCTCTCATGGAGTTGCACAATGATGCAGTTCTGTTTGCTGGTGAAAAGCTGTATTATTTGCAGAGGTACTACACAGAAGAACCAGCCACTGATCACATTTAACACAGCTGGTGGTGCTGAACCAGTATGAACAGTTATGCTGTGAAAAACACTTGAGGCAGGCATAGGAATCTGCTCTTGCACTTCAGTAGCTGTAAAAAATCTGCAAATTTGGCTTAGAAACATATAAGAGAACACTGAATTCTCTGTGTATTTGTTTAGGAAAGTATTCCTTCTGTTTTACAGAGAAAATAATTTAAAATTTTGTCCTTAGTTCTCCTCAATCTCCACCTGTAAATTTAATTTTTTTTTTTAGTCTGCTATTTTGGGGGCGACTGATTATAATTTCGTAAGAAATATAGGATTCATTAAGATAATTATTCTAGTAGTTTAAATTTTTTTGGTAATAACGTTCCAAAGCATTTTCCTAATAAAGTGGGCCAATTTGTGAGACCTGGAAAGATGAAGATATAATTAGTCTGTTTTAATGTACAAGGAGTGCTGCCTTTAAGGATCTGAGAGAACTGCTAGACATTCTCTGTAAGAAAACCAAGTGCAACTGTCAGAAATCTCTTGAAAACTGATTCACATCTGGCAGATATTCAGTCCTGAAGGAAGTATTGATCTCTCTCAGGCAAAATGTGTCAAAAAGCAAGATCATTGAATGACTGGGCTTACACTAAGGAGGAAGGCAGGGCTACTGTTTAGCAGGAAGATGGTCAGAGATATTTTATTGATACTAGCTTTGGCTTTTTTTGTGTTTTGATTGCTTATTTGGATGGTTTTTTGTTGTTGCTTTGCAGGGGTTTTTCGGATGGACTTTAAGGTGCATTATGCAATTTTGAACCAAAGTGATTGTGGCAATTATCACAACTTCCATGAGGTACAACCGATCTTCAGTCCCATAACTGTACAGTTGCTGTGGAAGGACCTGCAATAGCTTCACAGCTGCAGTGATAGTGATTTATGTGTCAAAGGGACACGGAAGTGGTGGCAATGTATGACCTATGTCTCTCTGAGTTTTCACCCTGAGCCAAATCCATATGTTGTGAGGTGAAGAGCTGGATCCTTGCTTTCCTCTGTGGTCTAGTGTTGGACTAAGGAGTTATTCCTCAAGTTCAGATACAGCTGAGCAAAAAAGGAGTTATGAGTACAACCTGTGTAAGCACTGGGTACTGGGCAAATACTCTTTTCTTCTGTGGGCAGGAGCTCTGATGTTAACTGAAAGAGCTCTATTCTCCCAGAGGCACTCAAAGCCAGAAGGAGCACAGGATGAAGACTTTAGGATTGCGGCAACATTCATGTCCCCTCAGGTAATTTGAAAGGTTGGATTTCTTAGAAACTTTGCAAAGATATCATTCAGAAACAGCCAAAAACCAATCAGATTTTTTGCTGTTGACCCACCAGAATTATTTCTCTGTACCAAAATCATTCACCTCTGTTCTGAATTGTAGTCTCCCAGACTAGGGCTGGATTTGTTCATGAAAAAGGATTTTATGGAATCATGATAAAACATAGCATTCTTTTGTGGTACCTGGCATTTTACTCAACTGTATATTGTTGCCTGCTGTACAGTTTTCTTTTCTATTGTTGTGAGAGGAAATAGACTTAAAAAAAAAAAAATCCCCGTCACTAGTATCAATGGGCTTTTAGCTAAAATCCCATGGGCTATTAATTTTATCTACAATGTGTATAGTGTTTTATAATACAGAAGTAGACTGCAAAATTAAATGAATACAGACATGAGACCATTATGTACTGCAGACTGTAATATTTCATGTTAACAGACTGTTTTGTCAGTTGTGCAGAAGAAATGCTGATATATACAGAGAAAATACTAACTGTACTAACTGATCTGTCACTCCCCTCCTCTTTTTTTTCCTCTCCTTTTTTTTTTTTGTTTGTTTTTTTTTGTTGGCCCTGCATTTACATCCAGCTATGGAAAGCACCTGGCTTCAGTTTTAGCCCTCTAAAAGTCCCTGTGCTGCTCTTCTCATCTGAAATCTCGTTGCATACTACAGATCTGTCATCTTCCCTGATCCGTAAAGACTTCACAAATTTCCAAGTAACTGTATAAGACTTGAGGAATGCTCTATGAAGGAAAAATTATGAGAACATGAGGATTACTTTGCTCTCAAGAGATGCCACTGTAATAAAATCAATCATATGAATTAAAGGCTTTTGACAAATAATTCATACACACTAAGTTAATTAATGCTTTTTCAAGATAGACTCAGCATATTTTCCTAGGTTAGCCATCACCACATAAGCAGAGCCTTAACAGCTCTGCCATCTTTGCTCCCCGTAGTCATGATTCAGATTTGGAAAGAGGATATCATTTGCATAGCACTTGTGTGTCAGTGAAAGGATTACTTTTTTATTTAGTAGCCAAAATAAAGCTGTATACATATCACTCTTTTTATCCCTCATCTCCTCCCGTTGCAAGACACTAGGAGCAAAGCAACTGTTTCTTCATAAACACTCCAACTACAGTGTTGAATAGAGTTGACATTTACATAAATGGATTGCAGTGCAGTTGTTGAACATATATAGGGATGATTCTCTAATCCCATTTTAATTAGATGGATGTTGCAAGCATACAAAAATTACAAGCCTCACTCCCTGTGGTGATGCCATACTGGCAAGGAATCAATCACCGAGGCCTTGGTTGCCACGGAAACTGATAGCTCCTGTGCCACCATCTAAGTGCTAAATGATTGGTGGTGTACTCCTAACGCAGGGAGAGCAATGAGTTTTTATATCCTGTCCAGCAGCTGTGCCAGAGAGTTAATTAAAAGCAGAGAACATGAAATAAATCTAAATCTGGGAAGAAATGAAATGTACAGTACAAATTGAATTCCCATGTTGGACAGAAATTAATATGCAGCACAAACCACAGAGCTGCCTGAACGAGCAGCAGCCGTGAATCCTGGGAACTGGTACCTCCATGGCAGCTAAAACCTGAAAGGTGAGAGAGAACCTCCTTATTACCTAAACAAGCACTTCCCTCAGTGCTTGTGTGGACTGATGCATGCAAATTGCGTCCTCAAATGTTAAAGGTGTGCAGAAACGCAGGAAGGACAAAGCTTAAGCAAGATTTAATTAACAAACTTAGCAACAGCAGTTTATCAGTTGTGGACGTGATGTAAGTAAATATTTGCACTGCTGTACCTGAATTCACCAGACAACCTCTATGAAAGTCAATGTGGTTTTATTGATAAGCTGTGAATTTTGAATTCATATTTCAAATATCACAAGTCCAGTAACCACCTCTGAAATGCTTTTGTCACAGCAAAATTAGCTCTGCATAAAACATTTTTTGGTAGCGTGGGATGCAGCTGACCAGGCGTGAAAACTTAAGCATAAAAGCACAAGGCTCCCACGGCCCAGCCTTCTTACCTCTCAGGGCCACTGTTTAGGAGGCAGATTTTTTTGAGTGGAATTGCTCACCTCTGTTCTGGAAAGAGGTTTAACTGTTCACACACGACAAACATGGCAAGCAGGCAAACACATCACAGCTGAACTCACTCCACTGTGCACAAGAGAAATCAAGGAGGGAAATCACGACAATGAAAAAGTCTCATTCCAGCCCCAGATGCAAGTATGTTTTGGCCAGCCACCTTTGCAGTCAAGCAAAAAAGATTGCTTTAGCATTCTCTACATCTGAGGCTTTTTAGGTTCTTTGCGTCTTTTATCAAACCTTTTCTGTTCAGTCATTTCCCCTGTTAGCCTATTGGGTCAGCCTGATTGGTTGGGATGATGGGCCCAGGTAGGTAGCGGTTTCAAAATCACAGAATCATATAATAGGTTGCATTGCGAGGGACCCTTAAAGTCATCTAGTCCGACACTCACTGCAGTAAACAAGGACATCTTCAACTAGTTCAAATTGCTCTGAGCCCTACCCAACCTGATTTTTCCAGGGGTAGGACATCCACTAGAATCTGGGCAACTTGTCCCAGTGAGTCACCACACTCACTGAAAAAATTTATTCCTTATATCTAGTCTAAATCTACCCTCTTTTAGCTTAACAGAATTTCCCTTTGTCCTGTTGCAACAGACCGTACTAAAAATGTGTCCCCATCTTTCTGGTAAGCCTCCTTTAAATTTTGAAAGGCCGCAATAAGGTCTTCCAAGAGCTTTGTCGTCTCCAGACTGAACAACCTCAGTTCTCTCACAGGAGAAGAGTTTCACCCTCTGACTGTTTTTGCGGCCCTCTTCTGGACGTATGTCTTTCCTGTGCAACAAAAGGAAATGTTTTCTGGAAGAATAGACAACAAAGCTGTGAAACACTTTGCTCTTCCATGCTGTAGATTCTGACAGTTTATTTGCACCCAAACCAGTTGTGCTAGTTTATGGGGAAAAAGTCTGTTAAATGAGTGTGCACCATCTCAACATCAAGCCCCTAAGATTCATCTCAGTGGAAGCAGGAGCTATGCAACAGGAGTGCACCCTTGTTGCCCTCCTCTTAGACTCTACATTCTTGCCTAGGCATGCACCATTGACTCCGGCAACAGACAGGGTCCAGGCCTTGGCAGAGTGTTGGTCTAACTCAATAATCTGTTCTTGTATTCTCGTTTAACTGTAAGAAAGCTGATTGAGAGGGTTTTTTTCTGACTTTTCGTAGACCCCACAGGAAAAAAAAAAAATGTTTTAGAAGTCGCTCCTTCCTTCCTTCCAGCTCCAGTGCACAGCTGACATAGTTGTAGCGCTTCATTGGATATTTTCAGGTTCTTTCATGTTCTAGTTACTGTTAAAAGATTACAAAAAAATAAACAAAACAAAACAAAAAACCCCCACCCAACCAACAATACAAAAACCTTAAATCAGAAGCAGTTTGATATCCCCAGTACCAACTAAAACCTGAAAAAAAGCCTCAGCCACCTGTGAAATGCCTCTGAATGCAGCAGCTGTGCTCAGAGGATGAGATAGCATTCACACTGCCTTCCTCATGTCATAGCTACACATATGGATGGTGCATCACATGGGTGCATAGATCATTTCTGTACTTCCTCTGCATCTGAACAGTTTAGTCAGACACAAGAAAAACCCTCCCATTTTCCCTTTCTGAGATGGCAATCACTGAAGCGGTTTTCACAGAACTCAATGAATTATCAATTGGAAAAGCAGGATCGGATGCTTCACTGGTAAAAGCCGTGAAGCTCTGCTGCTTTCAGCTGCTGAAGACGAGTGGCAAACACGCCTGTGGATACAACAGTATACTTGCCTAATAGGTAGACTGCAAAAAAGGGGAAAATAACAAGGGTGCAGTAACAATATGAATGTGTAATAAAAAGGGATGAGGACATCAGCAGCATAGACATACAATGGAATCTCTTCTCATTCCATTTTTACTCCTGTGTCAATAAGGTTTCTTGTATTGGTAGGCAGTGGGATTTGAATTAGCTTAGCATGACAGAAACCTTCAGCTTGAAACCATTCACTGTAAGGTAAAGTAAAAAATTAACATTCAGTTACACAAAGTAAGGATGCCACATGGAACTGGTCGATGTGAAGATATCACAGCTGTCCCTTCCAGAGTCCACATCCGTAGTTCTGCAGAAGCAATAAGACTAAGGCAAGCTACATATGTCTATTATAACTTCTTAGTCAGAAATCTAAAAAAAGCTGAAAATTCCTGGTGTCACCATTATATTGATAGATTATTCTCATTAACCCACCCCTATACACTGAGCCTTTTGAATGCCTGGTACAGAACAGCACATGGTGCTGTCCCACATGGACATTAGCCCTTACAATATCTACTGAGGGCTTTTTTCCAGGGTGCTTTGACAGATCTGTCTAAAGAAGGCCTTTGAACTACTCACAGAGATAATTAATAGAACAAGGAACGTAAATAGTAAGCAAAACTAACAGAAATTAATTTCTAGGCTTTTGAATAGGCATGCTCTCTGTGCTTCTTAATATAAAACCTAAAAAAGTTAGCAGTCAGACAATGTAATAGATCTTCTGTGTTTTTAGACAATCAACATACCTGAAAAAGATTAAACTGTTGTACTAACAACAGGAGATGTTGAAACCATAAGTAAAACATTGTGCTGTCTTTTTAGTTTTACAAGTTCAAAAAATAATTTCTGATTAAGCACTATGGTGCCATCCCCACTAAATTATGTAGAGCTTTCCATAACTAACTCTGAGAGTATTTTAAGAGCATACCTTTCAAGTTAGCCATTTTTCTTAATCAGTTTTCAGACAGCTGTAAGTCACTGACATATGTAAAAAAACAAATACTACAAAGAGTGGAATTTTCTTTCACTCCTGTTCAAAATCATTTTTTTTCCGATGAGTTCAGATTTGTTCAGTTGAAAGGCAATGATAATGAGATTATAAACAGAACCACTGTTTTTCATTCATTTAACAATTTGAAGTGAAGGAAAGCTTCACCATTTTCACATCAGTACAGAGGACAAACCAGGTAATGTTGAAGGAAGGGAGGGGTGAGAAACTGGTTTTCTCTTGGAAAATGGTTAGGATATGTCCAGATGTCAATTTGAATATACAGTGAAAAATTTTCATGGCAACGATTCAAAGAATGACTAGCAGAACAATGTCATGGCATATGTGTAAACAAAAAAAATAAACGACAAAAAGAAACCCCAAACAAACAAAAAAGCCAAACTTAAAAAAAAAGTGAGCACATTTTGAGTATTGAAGGACTGCTGTCTTCAGGCATTTGAGGTTCAACAGCAGTTCTCAAGGGAGAAAGAGGCACTATGCTTTTCAATCTTTTTTAATACGGTTCCTGCTATTCCATTTTAGAGATAAGTCCAGAGCCCTTAAGCTGACGGTTCAGGCTGCAAAGCAGCAGTGATTAAATTAATAAACTTGTTTCAAGAGTCCAAAGTTATGAGATGGTGTCAAAGCCTGCTTCCAGTTATACTTTTGGAGCCATAAAAGAATTACAGAAAAATTGTAACTTATATCAACTGCTGCTGATGTTAGTTCAGAGTTGCAAGCTAATTGTTCATAGCTAATAAAGATCAAGCAGTGCTTGACCTTTGGAAATAAGGCAATCTTTTGTGGACTTTTTGCTATGTGGTATGAGCTTTGTTCTGAGTCA
This sequence comes from Cephalopterus ornatus, assembly GCA_013396775.1. Lineage (NCBI taxonomy): Eukaryota > Metazoa > Chordata > Aves > Passeriformes > Cotingidae > Cephalopterus > Cephalopterus ornatus. The sequence goes on along the minus strand of VZRE01002811.1, from coordinate 1,951 downwards.
TGGTTGTTCAACTAATTAAATACGGACTTCACAGATTTCTTACTTGCGATAGTGAGGCTGAACCAATTCTGGCAAAGAATTGCATATCAATTCTGGCAAAGAATATGGAGAAAGGGAAAGAAATGGGATTTAGTCATTTTCCCTGGTGTGCCAGGGACAATTCAGCTCTTCTACCATGTTACACTAGTATCTATCCATGTTACTCAACATTTCCACCATGTTAAACAACATCTGTCTTCTTATATGCAGTCTTTGCTAGCTATATCTTATGATACTTTTCTGTTCAAAGTCACAAAAATTGGCACCATTTCCTTGAGGACAGAAAAACTGACCTCATACCATTAAAGAAAAAACAATAAACATAAACCATAGAATAACAAAAGTAAGGATCACAACTGTTTTGTACAAATCCTATCAAAATTCCAAACAGCAAAATGATTTATTCTTTGCTTACTGAAAGTTTCACTCAGCATTTTCCTCTTTTATAAATTATTGACAAACTGTTGGATTCCTAGTGAGCATGAGCAGGAAAGTATATGATAAAAAATTTCTATTTTTTAACCTTTTATTAATTATTTCCTAATTATTTCCATTGCATTCTATTGCATTATTAATGTTTATAGTGAGAGCAACATTAGTCAGTGCAACAGATGTAAAAATATCTTCATGTCCTTTATGTGATAGATATCAAATATAGCTGAATTGAACAAAGATTGAAATTCTGCTGCCTGATACGAGGTAACAATCTCTTGAATATCTTCTGTGTACCTGCCAGGAAGGAACCCAACCTACTTTTTTGTTGTTTTTGTTGCTGCTGGAACTGATGCCAGCTGGCAATGCCCTCAGCTATGAGGTGCTCTGCTATTAGCTTTTTAGAAGTGCCCACCACCCTCTGATAGCTACTGGAAAACTGAATAGCAGCACTGGAGACATACTGTCAAGGTATTATATTTTAGCAAATATGCACCAGCCAGCATGCAGAAACTGACTGCCTGTGCTTGCAGAGCCAGTGGCAAGTGTACAGCATTTTAGCTTTGATTTCTTCTGCTGAGGTTTTGCCTAATTCTTTCCCATAAGCATAGGAACATATCTGCACTTTTAAATTTCCAGTTGCAAGTTGCGTATTAGTTCCTTTGGGCCAAATTTTGGGGCAGTGGTTCAGGTGTATAGTGGAATCCTTATCTCTCTCAACAAGAGGTGAGTTCGGAAAATCTGTACCCCATTTTAGTTACTATGCTGGGTATTTCAGATGGCCAAGGTCTTCCATATATACAGTCTTTTATATTTTGCTTAAAGAAGATAGAAACAGATAGTGGGCTACTTCTAACAGAGTCAGTAGCCTGAAGCTGTGATAGTCTAAAATAACCCTATGGAAGCCTATGATACTGTTATAGAAAGGTCTCCACCTTTTTCTCCCCGAATCAGGAACAGTTACTTCCTTTCACAGGTGTTTCTTAAAACATTCATAGAACAAAAGTTTCAGAACATTGTAGCTGCACTGCTGGTGTGAGGTGATCATTCACTACCATGTAAGTTTTTGAAGGTCAAATAAAAGTTTATTTAGAAATTTACATCAGATGGAAAACTTGATTCTTAATAGTAAGATCTTTTAAAAGCTTTTCTTACTTTTGGTAGTGACATACTATATGCTGCAGGCTCACTTTGGCTCCTCAGCAAGTCATATATTTTCCTTTATGCTCAGCTGAGTGGAGCTAAGACCAATTTTTAAATCACATTGCTAAATTATCCATCTTTACTCTTGCAGACAAGGTGGATAATTGTTTGCTATTTTAGAGGTCCTTGAGTTACAAAACTAAATCGTTTTCCCAAAATTCTACTGTAAGACTCAAAGTGACCATTGTTTGCTACTTGCAGGGAATTTGTGTATATCATTTCCACCAAGAAGGACATGTGCGCAACCATCTCTCTCTATATATATATATATATATAT
>VZRE01002810.1:58141-100806 GCA_013396775.1 Cephalopterus ornatus | reverse complement strand
GATTGTTTTCATCAAACCAGTCCTTGTTTGTCTTGGAGCAGAACCCTAAGGATTCTTCAGAGGACAGCTGGATGCTATGTTTAATATGTTGCCAAAGCGCTTCGGGAGAGGTATCTGTGGGATGATCTTTAAGCTTAGATTGAAGATTTGCCTGAAAACTGTCTCTCAACTGTGGCTGTTTGGAGATTATTAACTTGGAGCCTCCTTCTTGGAATACCGCCCCTTTTAGGTTTGAGCTTAAGGTGGAAGTTAAGTTTGCAACGCACAAGTCGATGATCTGTTTGGCATTCTGCACTAGGCATCACACGGGTATGGCGAACATCACGAATATCTCTCTGTCGCATCAGGACATAGTCAATGAGGTGCCAATGCTTGGATCTAGGATGCATCCAGGTTGTCTTCAAACTATCTTTCTGCTGAAAGATAGTGTTGGTGATGGTGAGCTGCTGCTCTGCACAAAACTCTAACAGAAGGCGCCCATTATCGTTGCAGTTTCCAACACCATGCTTGCCTCATACTCTTTTCCAAGCTTTGAAGTTCTTTCCTACTCTGGCGTTGAAATCCATACAGATGACATTTTAATACATTCCTGCCCAAATCCCGGCCTTGGAAATAGAAAGGTCAAGGCGTGTGTGGGGAAACTAGAGTGAGCCCCTAAGTTACAGGAAATTAAGAAGAATATTATGAAAAGATGAGAAGGTTGGTTAAAAAATAAGATAAAAGAATCAGTTTTCTGGTCTGCCTAAGTTGGATAGCGCTGCTCTTCTGAATAAGTGGTTCTGTCATTATAACACATATGAAAGAAAGAAGAATGTGTTGTCTGACAAAAAGAAGGTCATGAGAGGAGGATAGAAGTCTGAAAAACACCTTCATGAGAATCAGGAAGAACCTACTGACCATCCATCGTATCAGCAAAGCTGACAACATGAAACTCATGTGAAAGGGGCTACAGATGTTGGCTCTGATTGGGAATTCTGGGAAATTTTCATTGAAATTCTTGCGGTTTTTCTCAAAGGAATGAAGAAGCACTGCAAAATAATGAAGATCAAGAATTAGTGCTGCGGAAAAATTATAGTAATGGGTAGGAAAACATTAGAATGACTACTGATCGAACATGTGTCTTCTCTGTGGAGCACTGAATCCATAGAGAAGTGTGAATCAAGCTGAAATGAATGATAGCACAGTTGATGAGTTTTAAATTAAGGAGTACAGGGGCAATTCAGAAAGATTTGCCTTATTTGCATTAGCCTGTTATTCAGTGTGAAGGGAAAAAGGAAACATATGAAACTCTAAAAGCAGATGAAGGTCTATGCATGGCTGCAGTTTACAGGAAGAGGAAAATGAGTCAGTAACAATATGAAGCGAAAATCTAAAAGTACAATAAGGGGAATGAAAATATTAATGTTGATGAGAACAGTAAATATGCAATCAACACAGATAATGAAAGGAACGAGCCAGCCTAGTCTGCACAGTTGAAAACAAGGTAGATTTGCTAGTTCCTAAAAGAAGTAAGTGAACTGCTGAAAGGCAAAGGCAACAAAATGGAGATGTTAAAATTACTGATGCAGACCTCAAGGCAGCCAGTGTAAGCATAATAAAAATACTAGGTCAAACCAGGCAGGAACAAAAAGCATTGTGGAAACTTGCCATTAATGAATGACAAACTTTTCCCACGAAAGAGAGAAATATTATACTGCAAGATAGCATTGTAATTTATTGAGATGACAGTACATGAGAAGGTATAACATGAATAAAGGATAATCCCAGATCTGAATGAATACATCCATTTGTTTTCAATATCAGCAATGCTAATGAGAACAATACCCAAGGATGAGGGCTAATTGTGCAGAAGGTACAGAAAGGTTTTATCCCACCTGAACTGAAAACAAATCTAAAGCAGTACAGTGCTTTCAAATATTTCAAGTGGTTGTTGGCCTTGCTTACCATGTCAGTGTGAACTTCAGAATGTAACGGGACAAAGGAAGCCAGGATCAATGTCTAACAAAGAGGGAGGAAGGAGCGGGAAAAGTGTCATCCAGAATTTGAACAAAAGCTTTTAATTTTTTCGTGTGAAGAAGAGTTAAAATCAGTTAAAAAACTAAGAAGGTGCTATTTCAGCAGCTTTGCAGAGAAAACTACATTTTTGTTTGTGCTGAAATCTGAACTGAAGCACAAATGGCCTTGGTGGCTTAATAATAAACTTGAAGAGGAAAAACCTTTAATATTATGCTTTCTCCTTTTTTTAAAGACCTTTTGTTAATGCAAATTTCAAGTGCATGATGTACCACTATCAGCAAGAGAACAAACTACACTTGATGACTCCTGTTACCCACTTCTGAGATATAACAACCAACATATGGCTGTTGAGCCATGTTAGCAAGAGATCAGATTTTATGCTGATACTATTTCTAAGAATAGTATCTACATATCATGAATCTATTAGATAAGAGTAGGTGTGGGAAAAAAAAACAAACCACAAAACCAAATCAAAACTACATTAATTCCCGATCATATGAACGAAAATATTCTGGAAGACACTTCTCTCAGCATAAGCAGACAATATATGATACCTGTCATAAATAATAGTCATAATCGAGTCACCATCCCAACATAAAATTACCTGATAATTTCATTATAGAGGAAATTCAGTTCCCCTAGCTTTGGCAAAATATGTACCACAATTTCTACAACACACACAACATGAACATGTTCCCTGACAAAAGGATGACGCAAGAAGTTGAAAATGCACCCAGCCAGTAGATAGTGTTAGACATAAAGCTTGAATGTTTTCAGAACTATTAAAATAGCTACATATATCATATATAATAATATAATTAGAGAATTGGAGGGAATTTTTATCATGTTATAGAACTAACTTCCAAAGCTGTGAAAGATGCTTTACCTTCTGTATGTTTAAAAATTGTCAAAAAAAATATTTCTTGACAGAAAGTGCTGGGCAAGTGGAATAAATAAATTTTAAATAAATATTTTAAAATATAATAAATACAATAAATAAATACATATATAAATTTTTAATATAACTCAATGTAGCTATGAGTAATAAGATCTGCCACAGCCATTGATTCTTACTAAACCTATTGAACAGACAGATATTTAATAGTAAACAAAACATATTTGATATAGCAAATAACATCCCTAAAATAACCTGGAGTAATAACCATTTGAGATTACACTAAAAGCACTTAATTTTGACAAAACTGTCCTAAGCAAAACAGTTTATTCAGAATCTATTTCAGCATTTTAAGATGCTTAGGAAAAAATTGACCATTTCTGATGTACCTTGAACTTGGAGGTTTTTGGTTTGATGTCAAAGATTTTGCCTAGTAGGATGATTCTGACTCACTAGTAAGGATTTAAGATTTTGCATATTTTGGCAACACCAAAAATTACAGCTCTTAGCATATTTGTTATGCAACAAAATACACTAAATAATTCCACATTTGCCAGAAGCTTATTTTTTAGCTCATTCATTTGACCCTTTAGCATCAGGCCTCTTACATCAATTCTTCCCTAAGTGCTTTGATAAAAGGATAGGATAAGCTCATGTTATAAAACCAGGAAAATCACTTAGTGAACTGATGATGAATTTACATAATAGCAAACACAGCCTCGCTGACAGAGCTAAGTTAAATATGTAAGCCTCCATTTACTCACTTAAATTACTAGAAAAATTTATACATGAAGTTCCTACGTGCAACAAGCACAAAAGGACAAAGCACACACACTTTTACTCTTGCCTCTTAAAGGAAAAAAATTAAGGATGTATCCAAAAATCGATTCATCTGTAATTCCCTCAATCTGTCAAAAAAATTAAGATCTTCCACCCAGTTCCTTTTTTCTGTACATACTCAATGGAATCAAACTAGTGGCTCTATCAGGACAGTGTCTGTACAATATCCAGTACAGACGGAATCCATGATGAGGGCAGATAGGTACTGCTGTAACAGAAATCATACTACCTACAGAACTGATAACAGGATTGTTGTGCATGCTGCCCCACATATGGAGATGCGATGGAAAGCACTTCTTAGAAGCTACAAGTGGAACTAACATGCCACCAGAGATGTGATGTTCAAAGGTATAAGAAAGAGAGCCAAAATGTAAAGGTGAATCTGCCTTGAAGTGCTCTTCTGCACAACACATGGAACAACACTGACCTGAAGTGGCACATTCATTTTATTACTTTTGTTGTCACTAAAAGCCACACTGAGAATTACACAGACAGAGCAGGTATCCCTAAAGCCAAAAAATGTAAAAGCTGTAAATCAAGTTACACTAGTTCCTCTATCACACTACCTCAGACTTTCTGAAATTCATACAACCTTTGTCATATGTGATACACTCACAGTATTTAAATACATACATGTGATATTTGTATAAACATAGGCCTTTTTCTATATAAACAAATTCTCACTATTTTTTGATTCATTGCTGAATTTTCTTATCATTATAATTTCAATACATTCCAGTGGCATCAGAGAAGTAAAATCATAACCATGACACTGTTTTCACAGATTGAATATTTTGATAAGAAGTTAGTTGTATGTATGCAGCAGACTTCAAGAAGTTCTTACATGAACCATAGTTTTCACTGTATTTACATTTATTCATATTTTTAAAATGAAGTTTACTTAAACTTATTGAAGTTTCTGTTTAAGCTGTACATTCTAAAAGTTTAAATAGGTCTTCCATTTCTTCTTTGTGCTAAGAAAAAAAACCCAACTCTCAGACAAAATACTTAATTCTAAACACTTGAGTTCATTTCCTTTTCAGCCTTGGTGTTCTCGCTAGAAACTGGGTTTCATTACTTTTTATATTAAAGATCCCTATCTAAAGTACCTATGTAATATTTAGAGATCTGTGTGAAAAGTGATGGAAGCACTGAAGAGCAAACCATTCTATCATCTTAGTACTCTTAGGCTGTGGTGTCCAGGATTAAGGCAGCAGAGTTGTTAGGAGCTGGTAATGATGTGGTTCCCAGTTCATGGCAAGCCCAATGGAGATGAGCCCCCGCCATGTGTCTAAAGACTAAAACATCTACTTTGCTAACAATTTAGAAATATTTCTGAGGGTGGACTTTGGATTTTTTTTTTCCCTCTCTCTTCCAGAGGGAAGGGCACAGAAAAAGTTACAAATTTAAGACTTCACTGATCCCAATCTGATCTGATTTAAAACTCTCTCTGGTTCAAAGACCATTCCGATTCCTTTGGTCAGTGTCTCCCTTTTGCAGTGAACTAATGCACAAGATTTATCAGAACTCTCTCAGGCTTTTGAAACCTTGACCACGTTTTTCCTCACACATTTTTAGATCTCAGCAGGACAGACAGAGTACCATTTCAGAAGCTTTTTCTCTGATGAAGTCTAGATGGTTGTTGAGGTGACTTAAGGCAAACAGTCCCATAGTCTGCTCTTCTGGTTTAAAACATTTCCAAGAGACAGTAAGTCAAGCACAGCTTTCTGTCTTCAGCTGGTACATCTCTCTGACTCTGGCACCATCCAGTATGTGCTCAGGATAACACAGAAAGTACAGGACTTGGTTATGAAGGCTGGGCGGAAATATCAGCAGACCAGAGAAATGGTATAAATCACACCCTATATTTAAATAAAAAAGACTGTATGTGTTCTTCATAAAAATTCAGAAAATTTTAGAAAAAAAAAATCAACAAAGACACCTCCACAACCAGCTTAGTCTTGAATATATAATTTAGCATTTAAAACTTTAAATGAACTATTTTACTTCTGACTATCAAAACTGGGTTGTGACATCTCATCAGGTCATCAAGAACTCAGGGAAGGGAGGGGGAACCACCAAAACACAAAATGAGAAAGTGATATCCATTTCACCAGAGCATGGTGAGGATCAATATTTGAAGACACTTTTGGGCATTGCTTTTTAACACTTCATCAAACAAAACTTAATTCAATCTCTGTCACTCAGCAGTTAAACTAAAGTTTTCAGATTACTGCAGTATTTTATTTCTAGCCTCTTATGAACCAAACTTCCTAAAAACATTGCAAAAGTGCTAGTCAACAGAGTACCACAAAATATCAACACTGTTTTGAAGTGGATTTGACTTTACAGACTTTAAAATTAATACATAAAAAAGGAAAATTATGCCACACAGATATATTTGCTATGCAAATCTTACAGACAGTTAGCGCAAAATTCACTGAATAATCCCTATTCAAAGGGGTTGACACAACACTTAACATAGGCAAAATGTTTAAGTAGCAATTCAGAAAAATTAATATTTGGCATAATCTTACTTTTTAATTCTAATACTAACTGCAACATGGGAAAACCTATAAAGTGGAAAGCAACTGTAAAAAGTGAGAAAACGTGAACTTCAATGAAATACAGACTTTGTCATTAGAAAAAAAAATTATATACTTTCTGAAGTATATAAAATATACAGAGCAATAAAAAGGTTGACTGGAAACCTTTCTAAATCATATCAAAGAAAGGAGAAAGGATATCCTTGTTTATTTTTTAAGGTAGCATTCATGGTCAATAGGTTTTGAAATGATCCTGTGCTTTCTCTTTCAGAGAGATTTCAGCTTTGCAGCGTCTAATCCTACATTTAAGGATTTCTTGACCAACAATATAATGAACTAGTCAAAATGCGTTTCCAGGGAAAAATTATTTTAAAGCTGAAAACAAGGCTCCAGACCTTTTCAAGACCTGAAAAACTGAGTAGTAGTGTATACAATTTTTTGCCAGAGGAATGGTACAAATTATTATATCAGTAGTGATAGTGCTCTATTTTTACCATTTCATCTGCAGTAACAGTTTAGATCGACCCTAAAGACAAGATGGATTCAGAATACTGCTTAGACCTTGGAGATAGCTTCTCTGCCAAATAATACCGTAGGAAAAGAATGAGACACATTCAGAAAAGATGTCTTGGAGGACTTTTTTTTTTTTTTTTTAGCTTCAGATCAGAAATGTAAGTGCTAAAACGCACTGTAAAAGCACAAAAGGAACAAGCAGGACTAGACTTTTCATGTAAAAAGCCTTCCTTACAAAATACATCAGCAATGACCAAGTAGTCAGTTTAAATTTCTTGAAAAATTAATGGTTTCTACTTCAGTCTGTACTTCCAGGGACTGAAAAGCCTTTGTATGCAAGCAATTTGTCATAGTTACAGCTGAATAGCTGTCAGACAAAGGAGTTAGGCTGGAAGGCGCATAAGTTATTAATGACTCCTATGTAAACTGCAAAACCATCACAAGACTAGGCTTCTTTTTAATTAAAAAAAAAAAAAGTAAATTAAAAAGGTACTGTATTTTTTCCTGTGTTTTGCCATGTTTGTTTGGGTCTGACAGCAGATGTTTCAGGATTTCAAGTTCTAAACCAGATTTTGGCCTACATCTTGTAACAGATCTGCATTCATCTTTCGGAGGACTTTCTGAGCTACTGAGACTCAAACCCTTATCCATATGAACAGTTTAAACTTTCCTTTGCTGCTGCTCTTGCTTTTAGCACCAAGCTCAGCAAGCCTTTCAAATGAGAGAAAACCGTGCACATGTATATGAGGTGAATGTCTTCACTTCCCACAGCAGCTCTGTCTTCCAAAATGTCTTTTCTTCTTCTACATTCTTTCTTCTTTCTACTTTCCTATGTATTCCTGAACATTTTTTCCTGTTTTTCCTTATGCTTTGAGTTTAATGCCGATTTCCCAGTATTTCACTTATACTTGAAAACACGTTTCTTTCTTTTTGTAAACGAACTCTTTTCAACTCAACCTTTTCTGAGAACACAGTACTTGTATGAATTAGATTGTAACCCTCTATATATCTGTCATGTGTGTTGAAGCTGAGTCATTTGTATTTGATTTACACAGTAGGTTTCACGAGTCTATTTTTCTGTGAATTTGCAACAGGAATCATTGTGATCAGAAAACCTGGGGCTGAATCAGACACCTCCAGTAAAGAACTAGAGTCACAAGCCTCTAAACTGAGTTAATTCCACACCTATGCCTGTGACAGATCCACACTGTTGGTCCTTAGACTGGGTTCAGTTGGGCATCTGGAAGACATTCCGCATGCCACCAGTGTCTGGAAGATGTACCTCTTCAATACTTACTGAAACAACAAGTGCATTGTTTATCGTACTCCACAAAGAACAGAAATACATATCTACTGCAGAATACATCACTACAGAGTAGGACAACAGACTGAGCACACTGCTTTCAGGAAGAAGTGTATTTTGCAGGATAGTTGGACAATTCAAACACACACAGCACAGCAGTGAGTTAACTCCAGGGTGCTTCTGTTGCTGTAACCCTTTCATTGTGGCAGCATCAGAATAAACACTCAAATTTTGTATGTTTGTATTTTGTATGTTAATATTCTGCTTAGCCCATCACGGTAGATTTCAACAATCAAAGCTTTTTTCTTTAAGTACATCTTTGAAAGGTGTACTGGCTCTGAAGCATTAAGATATTCCCATGATCTGCCACAAACTTTTTAAAAAAATCCACCAAAACACTTCTATTAAAGAGGAAAGTGTAAGCTACTAAGGGTGACCTCTTCTGAAAGCAAGAGCTTCTTTACAGTATAAAACCCATTCACACCAGCTGCATTCTGAACTTTCAGTCCTCCAAATCAGATTGGTTACATTTCATTTGCACTGTGAAGACTGAGGTAAAGATAGCAGTGAGCAACTCAGCCATATCTCTGTCTACTGTTATTAATTCTCCCACCCCACCTAGCACCAGGCCCACATTGTCCTCATTTAGTCCTTTATTACTAGTATTGTGGTAGAAGCTCTGCTTGATACCTTGACAAATCTCAATCCCACCTGACTGTTGTTTTTCCTAAAATCCTCCTACATGCCTGGGCAATCTTTCTAAATTCCTCTTTTAAATCCTGTCCATTTTTCCACCTCCCCTATCCTGTTTTTTGGAAAGACTCATTGCAATTCCATAAACAGTAACTTGAAAAAGAAAAGGAAAAAATATTTCCTGGACAGAGGAATATCATTAGTACATCCAGATATAGGGACTGGATCTTTCTGTGCAGCCATTCATCCTGAAGGCATTGTGCACTATCAATAATCGTTATGCCTCATGACACTTGACAGGTGGGTATCTCAATTTTATTTCTCTATCCCCAAAGTTTATATTTTTACTTCATATGGGCAGTATCTCAGACAATACAAGCAATTATAATTCAAAAGGTAGGATAAAACTGCACAGTTTTTTCTTCTTTATAATTCAGTATTACCATATATACTCTAAATGGAGGCAATCTAACCAGAGTCCACAATCCATTACTGATAACAGTGCAAAACACAGACTGCACCTGGAAAAATAGCTGCCTCCTCCTTTTTTAACCTGCCATCTTAGACTCTGCATGAACAAATAAATGTTCTTTTTTGTGTATCTAGAGTCACAGAGATTTTAAAGGACTCAATATACATATTCACCTATGCAACTACATGTTACAAGAAAGGAGCACTTGCCATTTGTTGGAGAACTCAACCAAGAAGTAAGTCTCTGCTGAGTTCACTTGACTGGCCAAATGATGGATGTTTTGGTTTTTCTAGTTGCCCCATTGGCTAAATCTACTGTATATCTTAGGTTTGTCAGCAAAAGACATTCCAGACAGACCTCCTCCAAAGACCTCATCCAGAAACAACATCTGTTTTTTCCAGCATCATAAATTGATTAGTACTATCTTTACCAAGTTTCTTTAATTCTCCTAAATTGATGTGATTATATTTTTGATAATTTCAGACTGAACCTTACTCCTTCTTGACAAGAGAAATCATAATCTGGTATTCTCCTTGCCAGAGAAGCTCAAAAAGTGTGTGAGCTTTCTCCATCTTTCCCTAACTCTGCTAATTTTGCCCTTGCACAGGCACTGATTGACCACTGAATAATTCTTTCTGTCTGTTTTATTCAGCTGTAAGTACAGGGGCTCCTTACTGTTGTACAGGAGTTGTACCATCGTGCTGTTGTACAGTTTTTCCTCCATACATCATTTGCATTATATTCATTACACATTATCTGCCACAAGCAGAGCAACACAGCCTCATAACTTCAAGTGCATTATGCTCAGTCACATAAACAACAGCTGCATTTTCTTCTCTATTGCTCTAGAGCTCTTCCCCCACTATCCTTAGCAAATTACATAGTCTATGTCTACATATGTATGACAATACAGGTATCACATACAGAATTCTCACATACAGAAACATACTCATATATTTCTGGATTCAAGCCTAACAATAAGTATAATATAAACTGAATGTTGGAAACCACAAGAGCTTTGTTACGGTACTTGACACATAGCAACTATATCACACACGAAAGGAATAAATGAACAGAGATGCTTAACAGAACAAAGTGACTTTGCAATGATTATTTGTACAGCACCAAACTGTCCCTGATTCTTTGCAGACCTCTTAGGTGTAATGTCTTGAATACCCTGAAGCTCTGTGAAAAATTTAGTGCAGTGCAGAAGCAGTACCAGAAGCACTGGCAGAGTTACTGGTGTTGATACCAGCACTGGAAGTATTCTCAAAAGGAGCTGTGAAAAGCAGCACACAGAAGAAGTGGGAACCTGGAGAAGTGGAAGACTTTCAACAGCAAAGGGTACCAGGACAGAAAGTGCTCACTTGAAAGAAAGGGAGAGAATGGAAACAATTACACTGACCATTTAACAGAAATTGTCTTCTGGACAACAGCCAGACAATAGCAGACTGACTCTAACCTACACAATACAATATTCCAGCGGAGCATTCCAGGATAGGGGTATGATTACATCATGACATCCAAGTATCTGTACCAAAGGCTTTGACACACTTGGGATGAAAACCATATTTAGACTAATTATGCCAAAGCCATTATTTCATATATTGTTTCAAGTAAATCTAAGCCACCAGACAAGGAAATATAAATGCTACCTTAGAAGAGCTTTTCTGTGCAGTAAAGTCACTGTCAAAGCAAGTACAAGAAAGTAAACTTGTAAGTAAACTGGTAAACCCTAATCTATATCAGAAAATTATATTTGACATGGATTTTGGGACATCTGCTACATTTCTTTGTCCCTTAAAAGCAAGTAGAGGGCTTATATATGTACCACTGCACAAATGGCACTGACTTGAGCAGGATGCAGAAATCAGAACTTCTCATCCTTCTTCAGGGACTCCCAACCTTAGGACAGCTGGAGAGCCTAACACCTCCTGAAGCATTTTACACCATTTGAGGAGAGAATTTTATCTCCCAAAAAAAAAAACAAAACTGGACTAGAAAGACTTTACAGGAACAATTATTCATGAAGAATCCCTTTACTATTTTCTCAAAACAAACAGACAACCAACCAAAAAAAAAAAAACCCAAACCCAAAAACAAGACAAAACAAAGCAAAACAAAACCAAACAAACAAAAAGAAAAACATGGCATATCAAAGGGGTGAAATTATGAGAAGGAGAAACAGAAATTGTGAAAACTAGTAAAGTGCTCTACTAATACCTCACAAAGATTTATCAAAGGAAACTCCATCTTGTCTACAGGTGGTTAGAGAGGAAAACATGCATGCCTATCATGAAATGCTGTCTTGCACGTGAAGGTAAAAGGCAGACCAGTTCTCACCTACATGCTGCAGTGGGTTGACCATGGTTGGACACCAGGTGCCCATCAAAGCCACTCTAGCACTCCCCCTCCTCAACTGGACAGGGAAAAGAAAAGATAATTAAAGGCTCCTGGGTCAAGATAAGGACAGAGAGAGATCACTCACCAATTACCATCACAATCAAAACAGATTGAACCCAGGGAGTCAGGAAGGGTCACATCCTCCATCAGGCATCCATCCACCTGCTCTGGTGCAGAGTCCATCACAGGCTGTAGGTGGATCTCTGCTCCACTGTGGACCTCCAGGGGCTGCAGGGAGACAGCCTGGATCACCTGGGGCTGCAGGGAAATCTCAGCTCCAGCACCTGGAGCACATCCTCTCCCTCCTTCTTCAGTGACCTGGGTGTCTACAGTTGTTTTTCCCACATATTCTCAATCCTCTCTCATCTGGCTGCAGTTGCTGTTGTGCAGCAACTTTTTTCCCCCTTCTTACCTGCGTTATCCCAGAGGTGCTACCATTGTCCCTGATGGGCTTGGCCTTGACCAGTGGTGGGTCCGTCTTGTAGCCAGCTGGCATCAGCTTTGTTGGACATGGGGAAAGCTTCTGGCAGCTTCTTACAGAAGCCATCTCTGTAACACCTTGGCTACCAAAACCTTGCCTCACTGACTCAATACACACACTTAAACACAACATGCCTTTGCAGCTCAGAGAAAAGCTGAACTTGTTTCACATATTTTCTTCTGAAACTTTGGCAGCTGTCTGCTTGGTTTAGGATTTTATTAAGCTGTAAAATACTTCCTCTAATCAGAGTAAGGAATACTGTTGACAGTGGACTTAGTTTTATGAGGAAACACTTAAAAAGCCATCCTGACATTCAAGACATAAATGTTAGTACAAATTGAACTGCAGCACTCTGCACTTCTCATTCATTTTGTGAGGTACTCTGAGACGATTTGCCTGGGGAAATGAAGCAATAATGTCTGAAGGCCTGATTTTTCAGAGATGTTAAGACATATAACTCCAGATGTTGTCACAGAAATCTACGGTGCTCACTGATTCTGAAAATTGGGCTGTGGATGTATAAAGCCTTACTTTGTGCTTGTCTAAAAGGTACAGAGTAGAGGACAAAAAGTAAATATAGCGCTTTCAAAATAAACCTTGTCTTGCCTCCCCTTTGAGTGTAAAATTACAAATGAGTGTTACAGATGAAAGGAAAACTTGAGGAAGTAAATTTGTCTAAGCTTTCTTTTCATTTCCATCTATTGATAGAACAGGCCTTCACACTTCGGAGACTTACAAGGAAAAAGTCTTCAATTAATATAGGAATTCTGCTAAAACTTCATGAGCAGTTGCCCTGGAAATGTAGGATTTCACTGTGGCCATGCAGTTACTCTAACTTGAGCTATCTAAGCTCCCTAGTCTTGCAGAACCTCATCTTGCTTTGACATACTGCAGTCTTCTATGTAGCTCACGTCCTGTATGCACCAAAGAGCATGTAGGTGTAAATCTTTCATTATATACAGTACAAATAGACACACAGACAAGGGTATTCCTACTAGTAAAAAGTACTTATAAACCTTTGCTTTCTAAGTGTCATCGGCAGGCAAAACACATTCAATCTATGTTTTTATTACAAAAAACAAAGTTTGCTTCTAGGCACATGATAAAAAAAGTGATTTTCTTTCTACCAATGGATAAGGGATTTCCCTGAGATGGAAAACAAAAGTTTTTCTATGCATCAATATTAGTAATAACACTTTGCAGACTTCCAAAAGCAATTATATCTTAGTAGGTCCATTCAAGACCGCTACAGTAAAGTACGCCAGCATTTCCATCTAAGTCTCTCTTTTCAAAAGTCCCAGTCTGGTAAAAGGGTTCACATTATAGCCCTCTTCTGAGCAAGTAGATTTTCATGAATCAGAACTTTTGTATCTTAATCTCCCTTCAAGTGTGCTTGGCAGTACTAATTTGAGTACATCTGCATTTTCTGCTCTGCCTCTGTCAACTGTATGGTGTCTTCCTAGAGACAGCAAAACCAGAGCAGACCAGTCCAATGACGGGTGCACTTTGCCTCCTTTTCTGACAGTGGCCTCCAACATAAGCAAAAGAAATACCACAATGAAAAGTTACAGAATAACAGGCTTTAAGTGGCTTTGTGCATTTGTCATAGTGAGCCCACCTGTTATCTGGATGGTACAATTCCAGTGTAGGTTTGTCCTTTTCCAAAGGGTTGTTGCCTTGGCACCTGCTCCTAACAAATGGAACTTTGTATTCCTTTCATCCATATTCAATTTCTTCAACAACATCCTTTTATATGTAAAAATCCAGAAGTCAAAATAAAGGTACACACCTTGCTGGGCTTAATTAGGTTTTTCATCAAACTCTAAGCAACCTATTTCTTCAAAAACTTTGAAGACAGAATAGTTCTACTTATAGCTCCACTTATTTCCAAACTCTGGATACCTGATAAATAGAACAGAACAGAACAGAACAGAACAGAATAGAATAGAATAGAATAGAATAGAATAGAATAGAATAGAATAGAATAGAATAGAATAGAATAGAATGTTCTTCACTTGGAAGGGACCTACAACAATCATCTAGTCCAACTGCAGGACCACTTCAGGGCTCACCAAGTTTAAGCATATTGCTAAAGGCATTGTCCAAAAGCCCCTTAAACACTGACAGGCTGAGGGCATTGACCAGCCTTCTAGGAAGTCTGTTCCAGTGTTTTACCATTCTCTCAGTAAAGAAATGCTTGTCCAGTCTAAATCTCCCGTGGAAGGTTAAAAATCAGGTCATTAAATTAAAGCTTGTCTCTTGGTTTAAGAAGGTGACCAGGCAGATTTGTTTAAATGTTAACCACTACCATGATTAATTTGAAATAATATTATTGTTTATTTAGGATTGTCCTTGTTATTGTTTATCTAGCTACCAGCTCACCACACATGAAGGAAATAGCTAAGCACTTGTACTGCATAACTTGAGTTCTGAGAAGAAACAGAATGACCTGAGCATCAGAACAACCACAGTGACCCCACAGCAGTTGCTATTGCAAACACAGGGTTTGTGCCTGGGGTGAGTGACAGGGAGCCTTTTCTCATGCATGCCAGAGGTCAGACTGGCATCCCGAACACTTTAAGGTGATTTCAAATTATTTTTTCTATTTTCATTACACAGAAATTATTTGTCTGATTCTGTGCTGGCATCTAGCATCTATTCTGGGGAAACACTTCTGTCAAACTATCAGCTTCAGAAATAGTGATTTGAGATGTGACTGCCCCCCACTTGCATGTTGACATCCCTCAGATCAGTGGGAATGCTCACACTGCAATACACAAGAAGTCAAGTTAGTTTAAACCACCATATCACAGCAGACAAGAAGTCATTTCATACCCCAGCTTACAGGTGGGGGTGGAGAGTCCAGAACTGCTACAGCGTGGCATGTTTGGAGAGTGGTCAACACTCTATGGGCATTTACAGAGCTCAAACGCAGGTTTTGCTGTAAAGTGAGAATTTGTCTGTATATATACTGTGTGGCACAGATAAAATGAAGGCTACTGAAGAAAACTGAAAGATAATGTTAAAAAGTTGCCATTTAGGATTTCTAAATCCCACTATTTTTTTTATGTTGCTTTGATTTAAAACCAGAAGCAAAGAAAACTTGGAGGGGGAAAAATAAAAAAAGGTGTAATAACATGAGAATCAACAAGAGTAAATAAGATAAGATTCCAGTTGCAGTACTTTTGTTGACAGGCAATTACTGTCAGATATCATCAACACTTAGGAGGACAAAAAAAGATGCTTTAAGAGAAAATGTTGCCTGCTTCATTTCCTGCTTTTTGCATAATGACTGACTTTTAGTTTCTTCTAATTACTACATCTGCAGTAGGAAGCAGTAAATTATCTTTTTATTTCATTCGCTCTTACAGCATTTGAGGTCAAATCTAACAAAACCTCAGGCTTTGTCCTAGAACGAAATTAAAACATAAATGTTTTGAAGAATCTGTGCCTCAAAGGGAGGTCTCTCTTTAGTATTGCTATTGCCTGAATTATTATGTTCTTGAATTAAACTATATGTATCCAAACTGAAACACCAAAAAAAGAATGACTTTTTTTCTCTTATTCAATCCAGATTGTGAGATTCAGACCTAACTTGTCCAGTTCACTGCAAATTCAAAAACTAGAAATAACTCTCAGATTTTTGCTTGTTGAGATGTTGAAGAAAATCAGAACTAAACTTCATTGAATAAAAGCCAAAAATAAACTAAAAAATATTCTAGCTTGAAAACTACATGTAGTTTCTTTTTCTTCTTCTGTATTTAAAGATCTTAAAACCAATTCTTATACTTCTGAAAACTGTAAGAATTTTGTAAGTATATCTGTTTCCAAGTGTCTAATAATTTTAAATATTAAAAGATATTAATACAGTTTAATTGCCAACTGAACATACAGAAGAGTACTAGTGTATTTTTAAACATTTACAGTCTGTGTGCTGCAATATATTTCAGCTCCTACAACAACAGCTCTTTGGTTTAATGTGTGCTGCATGAATGTAAAAAGGATGGCACAGAGCACTAGGATATCAACTGCCTACTTGGAGAGTGATTAATTTAAGATAAATACATGCCTGGCTTCAGCTTCACTGATTGTATTTCCTATCCCAAGCTGCAGAATGAGTGTTTCCACTCAGATGTTGTAAAACATATGCAGGAATCATTCTTTTCTACTCACAAACCCCAGTGCATCACAGATTTAATCTTGCTGTTCTGTACTCTTTGGCTGAATTTAATTTTACTTCTGCCATCAACCTAATAGACAAAAAATGTTTCTTATTTATTTTAATACATAAACTTTAAACTCATGTTATTCTGATTTCATCCCACTTCAATTTCTTGGTTTGATGGCAAATAACAAAAAGCTTAACTCTGTCTACAAATACATAATGGAATCACTTGGAAGAAATACAAAAAAAAAAAGAAAAATAAATTTCAGCATATCTGAGTGAAAAAAATTTTTTGTTTCGTAATGATCATGGGACTTACCAGTAATGAAAAATACATAAAGACACAGAAAAAAGATCTCGCTTTTTTTTCAGTGCTACAAAATGAGATATGAATTTGTTCCATGGCAAAATGTATTTTTAAAAAAGAAAAGCATGTCCTTGAAAACCTTACCCTCCGGGTTTAAAGCAAACAGCATCTCCCACTCACAGAATCACAGAATATGCCAAGTTGGAAGGCACCCACAAGGATCACTGAATCCAACTCTTGGCCCTACACAGGACTATCCCCAAGGGTCACACCATATGCCTGAGAGTATCCACTCAGTAGAGTCCGTATCTGTATTCCTGTGACTTTAGGACCCATCCCAGTCACCATAAACACTTAATTCACTCAGCAAGTCAGGGTGGACATGGAAGAGAAGAGAAGAGAAGAGAGGAGAGGAGAGAAAAGATAAGATCAGGCACGGCTAGAACTTCATTCAGCCAAAATACACATTTGAGATCTAGCAAAAAAGTGGGGGAGATTCCTTAAAAAAAAAAGAAAAAAAAAAAGCACCAATAAAAATCAGTGTGCTTTTGGGAAAGCACGGTTATAATGAATTTACCAACCAAATAAATGAATGAAAAATTCTGAAATCTGCTTTATTTTATTCCATGGGAAAAAAATCCTAAATAGACTCTACACACCCCAGTCTCAACAAGACATGTTTGCCAACCAAGGACCTTGCAACAGTCCAGGTGCAGATTTCTGTTTTACCTTGACCCATGCTGTCAGGTACTACAATAGCCACACCTTCTGCAAAGGTAGGGACAGGAAGTCCAGTACACATATAAAAATACAGTTTCCTTCTGAAAGATACTTATTTGAGAAGAAAGTTGATGTATGTCACTGTAGTGGGCATAAATGGCAGGGCTTAATCAGCAAGGTGCTTCCCTGGTGACGTGTGAGAGGAGACCATGAACTGCCATTTGCCAATAAAGCAATCGCAGACACACGATTCCCCTCACACACCAAAACGGCAACCAGTCAGGGGAGTGCACAGGACCCATAATAAGGGAGCAGCTACTGAGGCAGTAGACACGCTGCAGAGAAGAACCACAAGGGAGTGGGTCCCACAATTGAGAACTGGCTGAATGCCAGATCCCAGTGGGTTGTTATCAGTGGCACAGGGTCTAGTTGGAGGCCTGCCACTAGTGGTGTCCCCCAAGGTCCAATACTGGGACCAGTATTGTCTAACTTGTTCATCAATGACATGTGTGAAGGGACAGATACCTCCTCAGCAAGTTCCCGGACAACACAAAGCTTGATGAAGTGGTTGATACCCCAGACTGCAGAAGGACCTTGACAGGTTGGAGACATGGGCAGGGAAGAACTGTCTGAAGCACAACAAAAGCAAACATAGGGTCCTGCACCTGGGGAGGAATAACCCCAAGAACCAGCACAGGCTGGGGCTGACCTCTTGGAAAGCAGCTCTGTGATGGACCTGGGGCTCCAGTTCATGAGCCAGAAGTGCGCCCTAGTGGCCAAGAAGACCAATGGTATCCTGGGGTGCATTAGGAATAGCATTGCCAGCAGGTTGAAGGCGGTGATCCTGCCCCTCTACACAGCCCTAGCAAGGCTGCATCTGCAGTGCTTGTCCAGTTCTGGGCTCCTCGGTACAAGAGAGACATGTTGCTTCTGGAGTGTGTCTAAGGGACTAGGACAGGACTAAGATGACTAAGGGACAGGAGCATCTTTCTTATGAGGACAGGATGAGGGAGCAGGGCCTGTTCAGCCTCAAGAAGCAACAACTGAGAGGGAACATCACCAATGTCTCTAAGCATCTGAAGGGAGGGTGTCAAGAGGATGGATCCAGGCTCTACACAGTGGTGTCCAGCAGAAAGACAAGAGGCAATGGGCAGCAACTGATGCACAGAAAGTTCCATCTGAGTATCAAGAAGAACTTATATACTGTGTAGGGGGCTGTGCATTAGAACAGATTGTCCCACGTGGTCATGGGGTTTCTCTCACTGGAGATATTCAATATCCATCCATCCAGAATTCTGTGCCATGTGCTCTAGGATAACCCTGCTTGAGCAGGGAGGTTGGACCAGATGACCCACTGTGTTCCTTTCCAACCTGAACCACTTTGTGATTCTGAGTGCTGGAGATGCACTCTTTGAAGAAGACTCCATGACAGAGGAGCAGAGACACCCCTAAGGGACAATGATGCACACCGTGGGCAACTCCCCTTCGGGGCAGGGACACCCTCAAAGGACTGTGGCCTGCAGATGACTCACAGCAGGGCAGAGGACCACGAGTAAGAAGGGAAAATCAGCTGGTAGAGACCTTTACACATGTGATCACAACTTTTCTCTTGCACCATTCATGCCTGTCTGGAGAAACTGGGTTGGATGGAGTGTAGTGACCCTTGGTGAACATACAGGAAGTGGAGACTAGGCAGGGGCAGGTTGGTTGGTTGGCTTATGTTGAGCTTGGAAGAGCTGAGAGGAAGGACAGGTCTTGACTTAAGAGTTTGATTGTTAATGACCCTAGGCATGTCTTAGAGTAAGTTATTCTAAAAGCTGATTAGTAATTACTGGTTAGTAACCTTGTTCTCAAGCATGTAACTGGAGAAGGATTTTGTACAGCTAGAGATGAGTCACAGAATTCAAACAAAATCAGACTGGCCTTAAATCATAGCAGCTTATCATATCAGTCAATAGGAATAAGTCTGATAAGCATCCCTTGAGTTGAATGAAAAAAAAAAAATGAAAATAGATCTATGTGTATTTTAATATTAAATTGCTTTTGTATTAGGAATATAGATTCTTATAACTAACCTCAATATTTTTATTTCCTCTAGGTAAGCATTTAAAGCAGACGTAAATGATTCCAGTGAACAGCCTGGAAATTTGCCTACCCTATCACTAAAAAGACAGCAATAAAGATGTGAATATTAGGAACCACCTATAGAGATGACAGATGATTTTACTCCTCCTTCCCATTTATTTTTCTTCCCAACAGTATTCCAGTCAGGGGACCAATTAGTGTTGCAGTTATCCAGAGTTTTAAGCATTTGTCCATAAGAATCAACTTGCAAAAACTACATCATTTAATGTAAACTACCAGCATCTAGCAAATGATGACAAACTTAACTGAAACTGCTTTTTCTAATGGAACAACATATTTAATACACACAGTAATTTTTAATTATGTGCTTTTTAATTATGACTTTATTGCTTCTAGTGCTTTCTTTTAAGTAGTCAAAACTGTATCTTGAAACCACCAATAGTTTATGTTGCATCTGTTGCAAATCCTTGACAGCAAATGGTGTGAGAAGCAGCTCTTACCTTTACAGGCAAAATTCTCTGGCTGAATCACTTGAAAAGATTCCTGGTATGTTCCCCTGTCTTAAAAGGTTGGATATTTTTCCTCTATATCATGCCTTACAAAGAACCAATAAAAGGACATTGCACAGTTCTCAGCTTATGTCTGCAGGCGGAAGCAGGCTACTTTCCCAACTCCAGAGAAATTCAAAACCTTTAGAGTATCCCTTACTGCTCTTCTGCTGCCTGGTACCTGCTACAAGTTGCAGACTGTGTTGCAGACAGCTGATTTACACACAATCAGAAGAAATGTATTCACAGTGCCATGGTTTAACCCCAGGAGGCAGCTCAGCCCCACACAACCACTCTGTCACTCCCCTCACAGCAAGTGAGAGAATCATAACAGTAGAAATGAAAAAACTCATGGGTTGACATAAAAACAGTGTAATAGAGAAAGCAAAAGCTGCACACACAAGCAAAGTGAAATGAGGAATTAATTCACTACTTACCATGGGCAGGCAAGTTGTTCGACCACCCCCAGGAAAACAGGTCTCCATCACGCATAACAGTGACTTAGGAAGACAAATGCCGTAACTCCAAATGTTCTCCCCTCTCTTCTTCTTCTCCCAGTTTTATATCCTGACAATGACACCATGTGGTATGGAATATCCACGTAAGTCAGTTGAGGTTGGCTGTACTGGCTCTGTCCCTTCCCAGCTTCCCATGTACATCCAGCCCACTCACTGGTAGGGTAAGAAGAGGAAGAGGCCTTGCCTCTGTGCAAGTACTGTTCAGCAATAATAAAACATCCCTGAATTATCAACACTGCTCAAAGCACAAATCCAAAACACAGCCCCATACTTGCTACTGTGAAGAAAATGAGCTCTACCCCAGCCAAACCAGCACATACAGTCAGGATGCTTTGTGTATATGGATGTAACTAGCTACATGAGAATGAAAAAATGCCCACTGCAATGGCACAGCAGCAGCATCCCATATTCTTTCACATGCTTCACAGTCACAAATAGGCCAGATTAAAAGACAGGTAACAATACTCTGATAAAAGTTGTACCAGTAAGGTGCAAGCCACACTCTCCAAACTTGAGATAGTCATAATATTATTGAAAAACAGCAGTGACATCAACAGGGCTACAAGGGTATAAAACTGGGAGAAGCAAGGGAGGTTCTGGACATGTGTTTTCTATCTAGACATCAGTTCATTTCTAAGAACCCACTGACTACCAAATATCCCATCTTTAAGTATCTAATCATTTGGCACAAAGAATTTTCCTTTTTTTTTAACATTCAATATTCTGTACATTTAGCAATTCTGTTTTTAAGTGAAGAGTGAGTCCCTGTTTCAAGCTGGAAAGGAAAAAAGGTACAAAACATCACAGTCACATTTTTTCTCCTAGGAATCACACAGACTTCAAAAAATAAGGCTGGTACACTGATGGTAAGGATATAGGAAAATTAAGCTAGGAAGCTAAGCCAGGAATTGTATTACAAGTAAAAGCCATATTATCTTTATGATATAGAAAACAAAAAGCTGCTCTAAAATCTTACACAAGTTAAAACCAAAAATATAAAATTCAGCATTCAGATGACTATTGACACTTGTATATTACAGTAGGGCCTGCATGAGGTTTCCTTCACAGTGTACATTTTAAAAATAATTACTCAGAAACAGTGCCTTAATTTAACCTAGACAATGTGAAGAAGGGGTCATATTAAAAAATAAAAATATAAAACCCACCACAGAATATATCCATAGAAATATCTCCTGGTGCAGATACACTTCACCTAACTCCATAAAATGGAATCTTCTAATGCACCAAACTGTCCTCAAACGTTTAAACTTGAAAGGAGGTTTAAGATCATTAAACAAGCTTTAAAATATCTTTTGTGGTGTCAGGAAAGTATCAAGCAAAATTTTCTGTAGTTTAATGACACACCTTGATATTGTATGTCCATACATACAGAAAATTTTTAAATATCTTATTGTACAAGCTTGAAAGTGAAATTTCATTTAAGTTAGAACACTTCCACGCAATTTTATAACTCAGATAATTTTTAGCTATATGCAAAAAAAAGATATTTTAAAGTTAGTTTTAGAATGTTTTTACGTATAGCTGATTTAAAGATAAGAGATAATTTGTCCTTAAAAAGAAATTATGGAAAATGATAAAAGTAGAAATGAGGATTATATCAAAAAGAATGATTTCTTGCATTGACTATGTTCTTCTAAGTAATTCTTTAACTTTTTTTTGTGCCAGTAATGCTATTGATTCAGTTAATGCTTGCAAGACTGAATCTTATTTTCAAAAAGTAGAGTAAGATACTGAGAAAGTACCCCTAAAAGTAGAGATAGATAGCATATGACAACCACGTGTAAGAGAAACAGAAAGTCAAATTCTGTAGCAGTGCAAGTGGATGGAGCTGTTCTGCCAGCGAGCTAAAGCAAGGAAGCAGAAAGACACAAAGCGCATATGGGGCACAAGAAAATCTTACTGTTTATGCCTATATTATGATTTCTATGGATAATACTTCATTAATTCTTGAAGCCTTCCTTCTGCTGAGTGAGGCAGTAGGACCCCGTACCTTCCAGTCTGCAGAAAGCAAAAAGGCTGTTTTAGAGACACACAGAACCCAAGCCTGCCTGTTGCACATTTTACCAGCTCTGTGATTAATCACTTTCCAGTTTTTCACCATCATGAGCAACACAGAGGTCTCACCTCTCAGGCAAGCCTGAAGCATATGCCTGCACTGAATATCAAATTCATTCTGTTTTTACCCATTACTGTTTCCATGAAAAGCATTCTTGCCATTTAAGCTGACTTCAGCAGCCTGCTGCTATTGATAACCTTTAATGTTCAGGACACAAAGAAGAAACATTTACTTACATATTTCCAAGGCTCTCATTAGTAATGGCCTGGGAATGTAACACTTAACAAAACGAGATGTTTCTGGGTGTCTGCTGAGTCACATTTTGTTCTCATTTACAATTTTGCTACATAAATGATTCATTGAGACTGTCTGCATATAAATAACGATTGAACTTCTCTTTTCAAAGCCAAGTCCTCCCCTTTCTCCAAACCACATGTGTTACAAACACATGATCCTGAGCTGTAACTGGTCTCCTGGATCACAGTGGCCAACACGTTTTCTTGACAAACCTTATTTCTGGTTTTGACTAGAAAACAAACAAACAAACAAACAAAAACCCTGAAAGCTGTATGAAATTAAAACTATTTATACCTCATTCTGTTGCAAGTAGAAGCCCACTGGAGGGTGTTCATAGCAGGGAAGGTTCTGTGCAGTAGTCAGAGGCAAACCATGGGATAAAGCCATGAGCTATAGCCCATGATCACACTGCAGCTCTCCTCCTATGTAGCCTTAGGAAAAGGCTTCTGAAGAGAAGATCACATACATATCCGGATTCTTTGTTTAAAAGGGTTTTTGCACAGATCAGAATACCTTAGCACCCTGCATGGTGTATTAGCATAATCATGCTATATCCACATAAGCTGAACAGAGTTTATGTTTGATTTTGGTTATATCTGAAATGCATTAAAACTGTGGCTTGCTACTTGAGTCCACAGCATGCAGTCATATCTCTGCCTATGTGTGCAGCAACAGACACATGTCCATTCAAGTAAATGACGTTTAGACACCTGCTGAACATGAGAAGAATGCCTGAATCTCGGAGCCCATTGCTGCTGTGAATCAAAGACATTTTGCCATCTCAGAAATTAACTGCTTTTGAAGACGGCACGTCCAGACGCAGTGACATCTGTAGCTATCAAAGCCACAACAGAGGCAGCAATGCAGCCAAGGGTATGTATTTATTTTTTACTGTGGAATTTGATATGAAAAAGATTGGTGAGCAATTCAGAGTTCCAGTTTTCCAAGTTATCACAGATTAAAGAAACATGTGCAGCTAGGAAAAAAAAAATCTAAAATCTCAGATTATCATTAAAGGACAGACTCAGTTAAAAGAAGTTAAAACAAAACAAACAAACAAAAAACAAGCTAACAAATGAAAAGGCCATGACGCCCAATCCCTACACATACTCTTAAGTACCTAGAACAGATTTCTGGAGATTGTAAGCCTTTAAACAAAAAGATGATCCAAAATCTCCTGATCAATCTGAAGAAACCAAAAATGTGTTTGAACTTAAGGATTGTCTAAGAGCAGTGCCAAGAGCTCTGAACATGCCCAGGACTCCCTGAGCGCCATTGTTGGAAGTGTCTGGAAGAACAGCCTTCATCAGAGCATGATAAACACACAGAAACATAGATTAATAGAATCGTAAAATGACCTGGGATGGAAGAGACCTTAAAGATCATCTAATTCAAATCCCCCTGTCATGGACAGGGACACCTTTCAGTAGAAGAGGTTTCTCAGAGTTCCAGCCAGCTTGGCCCTGAAACATGATTTGCATTCAGAAATACAGGTAGAGATGGAAATCTTCCATGAACTTCAGTGGCAAAAAAACTTCTCCAGAAATTGCGAGTACTGTGTTCTGTGTCCTTTAAACTATGGTCAAATCCCAAACCTACTCTACAACCTCCCACAAGTGCACTAATCATCACACAGCTGTTTAGAACTTGTTCGCCATTTTCTTTCTTTCAAATCTTACAAACACCATGAAGATGGAAAAGCTAGATGATGATTGCTGAATTTCTTTATCTTTAAAAGCATGTAGGTACCTACTTCACAGAGGCACTGCAGGAATGCATTAGTTAAAGTATTTTGAACAGGCAAGAGCAGTATAAATGCCAAGTACTGTTACAACTGCTAGTAGCAATAATACTACTACTTGACATGGGTATAGTGCCTTCCATCTGAGAACCACAAATCACTTTACAAAAATCAATTATTAAGATGCTGTGAGGTGGGTAAGCATTATCTCCCTTTTATAGATGATGAAACACAGGCTCATATCGGTCAATTGAATTGCTAAAGTTATCCAGGAGGCAGGCATAGAACCACAGTAGATAGCGCACATAAGACCTCCTCTGTCATCTCTAACTACCAGGAATTCTTCTTTCCAATGTGTCACCTACTTGCTCTCACTTATCATTTTTGCGAGCTGTCTTCTACAAGTAGTTTTCATTACCTTTCCTATCATTATAAATGACAGAATTAAAGACATCATGCTAGAAAATATATCCCTGTCCCTTCATTTGTAGGATACGTGTCGGGTAGCATTATATGAATAATCCATTTACATGTTGTAATACCCAATAATATTTACTCTCCTTATTCTTTTTTACTGTTTTGGTGAAGAAATAAAGTGTAGCCTATCACAACAAAAAAATTATTTCAGTAGATGTTACAAAACCACAAGCCATAAATAAAACTATCTGTATTCTTTATGATCCTAAAAACGAATACCCAGATTTTGTTATCCTTAGTTATGCTTACCAGCGTAGTTTCTTGAAAGAAGTACCTCCGATTAGAGGAAGTTTCCTTAATGCTATTTACTCACTTATTCTCATGCAAACACTGCACGACCTAATTACTTTCTCTTCTGCCCACTGAAGAGACAGTGGATTTTTTTTTTTAATAACATAAAATCATGCTTATATGGTCAGGAACAATCACATGCCACCCCTCCATATGATCTCAGCCAGCAAGCTGCTCAAAGATGCTCACTGTTAAATGCACCGCACAAGTGAGTCCCAGCTGCGACTCCAGCTTCGGAGTTCAAGCACAGCCCCAGGCTGAGGGTCCTGTGCTGAATGGCCCCAGCCTGGGACTGCACCTCACCTTGTAAACTCAAGGTAGCTGATGTAAGAATGACTGCTCACACTAATTATTTTGAATAATACATAATTTTTAGGCTACACTGAGCTCAATACTTGTGAATACCACCTAAGTTCTGCCAGAATTTTCTTCTTGATTAACAAGGCTGACGTATTATTACTTTTTCAAAAGTCTAGTACCAGCTAGATGTTTAAGCGCACAGAGAGCTTCACAGACTGAAAAAGGAAGAAATCTCATTAAAATTTTCAGAGTCAAGATGTGTCAAGTGAAGTATATAGATATGCTACCACTGGACCCAGGCAAAAATTACTGACACTTTTTTCATATATTAACGTGATAAATTATTAGTCTTGTTAATAGTAACATAAAATGAATGTATAGAAATGTAATATACATTTTTAATTTAAACATTCATTTCCCCACTCACATTCCTTCCCTTTCCAATAACAGTATCACACTTTATGAGAATACTAGATCCCATCTTCTCTAGTTTTAGTAAAAATGTACTTTCCTTTCTCTATTTATATACCTTGTAAAGACATGAGCAATACTTAGATATTGAGGTTTAGAAACTGGATCATGTTAAGAGTCTACATGCACACACATCTTAATCTCACCTGACTTCAAGGAATGTCCCTTTACTTTCTACAAGCAGTTCATATCCAGGAAACAAACTATGCCCTCAATTTTTCTCTTACTTTCCCTCAAAATTAATGGAAGAGCTTTGTAACTACTGTTGCTGTACACAGTCATCTGTGCCACCTCATACCTTCCTTTCCTTATCTTCTGCTCCCTGCCCTTCTCTGTTCAGTCAGCTTGCCATGTGTGTACACTCTGCACTGACCCATCATTCAGTGGTAAGCACAAAGCACACTGGAGCTTTCTAGGAACAACACAATGGAAGCAAGGAAAGCATTCCTTCCTACAGTAGTCATTATAACCTTCCTTTTCTTCTGACTTTCCCTGTTCCAGGTTTGCTGTATGTATTTTTATCATATTAATGCACAAAACAGAGGGAAAGGGAGGCAGTTGAATGTCCACAAAATTTCCCAACATGTAGTGAAAACACTACATGTTCCTACTCCTGTCCTCAGGCTGCAGTAAGGACAGCTAAAATCAAATTTAGGTTCAAAGCTCTTTCCACCATAGAACATTCAGAGACTTTAATTCAAGCTGACTTAGCACTGGAAGTCACTGTACATGTGAAAAAGACATTGTTCTCCCTTCATAAGAGAACATGGAAACATTATTTCCAAAACAGGTAAAAGAAACAGACCTAAATTTTCAGCTAACAGCAGCATAATTTTGATCCTTCCTTCTTTTGAGAGAACAGAAAAAAAAGAAAAAAGTGGTTGCAAAAATCTCTTTATTAAGGATGGAGAGAAACAATTGGTCACAAAAACTCTAAATATATTATTTAAGCAGCCTCTGCAACGTGTTAAGCTTGTTCAGTTTTAAAAAAATTACTAAATTTTAGCAAAAGTGTGGCAGTCTTTAAAAGCATTATAATGGATAGTGTTTGTAATGGTACATACAGTTCTTCACCCTAATAAATTTCCCTACCTATGTATTTTTAATGTATAGTGATACCAACTGCTCAAATCTACATTCTTTAGCAGATCAACCATCCAGAGTATGAACTCCGTAACTTACAGTATCCTATGTAATCCCAAATTTTCTATGCTTTAAATCCAGTACCTTCCATACCCTTCCCATTACATGCATGTAAATCTTTGAAGTCAACTTTTAAGTTTTATACATTTCTAAACTTTAAAAAGACACAAATTCTGCTGTTGATTATGAACATTGGATTACAACTTCTAACCTTTCTGTAGGAGAAATCTAATTATACATCAGATCAAATTCCAAACACAAGCAGCATTTAGCTTGCTTTAACGGCATTTCAGCCTTAACAAGTCAACCTTAAAGATCATTTAAAATTAACTCAGCTATACAACCACTTCTGTTAACCTTGTCTGCTGTCAAGCCAAACCTGATAGAAACTGTCAGTAATCATCAATTACCACTTTCTAACACAGATAATATAATGATCTGAAAGTAATCTGACTTTCTGCTTCATAACATAATTATAGGATTGAAAATGTATTTTTTCTTCATGAAAATAAAAACTATTGCTATAAATTTGGTATTATATTCCTTACAGGAAAACTTAATGTATTCTTTATTTGCCATTGTTTTTTGTTAATATGCTATGCCTACATTTATTTAATAATATGGGGGTTTCTACAACTAGGAAAAAATCAAGACCTTTATGTGCCAATCATAAACCAAAATAACACCAAGAAATCTTCTCCATTTCAGCATATGCAGGATCAAGCCCTGAACTGACATTATCCATCACTGTGTGTGTATAACACAAAATTAATTTGATATGTTAATTTTGTATGTCTGGTAGTATTTGCTCTTAAATACCCCTGGGAGGATAAAATGTTCATAGAATGAGTAAGATGTGTCGCCACATATGGCAGAGTAATTGCATCGGAGACAGGATTCTCTACAAACATTTCTTCAGGAGATTTTGCTGAAAATCATGAATGTCGAGCTCAATAAAACCCCTTGAAACTACTAGAAGAAGCAGAGATTTTCCCGTACTAGAGAGGGAAATAATGTACCTTTCTGACCTCTACTGTGTACAACGCCAGCCTTCGGTGCAGGGAGGGAACAGCAACCTGCTGGTGCCTTCTTATCCCCAGCCTGCCATCGGCACTCAGGGGACCCATGATGCTTTGCCAATATTAAGGAATGGCTCAGATATAAACTATTGCACATTCCTGCCTAAAAACTATGCTTCCTAGGGACATACCTACCATGAAAAGTTGTGTTCCTGCAACTACAAAAGCTATTGATTCATTCCCTCCTTCATGCAAAATCATTCTCAACATCATACCTGAAGAGGGGAACTCCATTTTTCCTGACAAAAGGTGCATTTTCTCAGACCTTTAGTTTGTGATAAACACGCTCACTGTGCTAACAGAACAACAGTTTATAGTTTACACGCACTAGTAATAACACTGGAATTAGAGTAATGCAAGGGAGGCAGTTCACTTATCTGCATACTATAACCAACCCTGCTTCCACTGCATTGCCCATAAGCCATACATACATGCAGACTGACTACACATAAATTAACTAAAATCCTATGTAATCTGTATCTGTGTTTCAATTGCTTTGGGGGGTGTGATTAAAACCAGTGCCAGAAGGCTAAATATCACAGTGAGAGACTTGAGTCCATTTCCAGCTGCAGTTGTGGACTAGTTCATTAATCAGCTACACAGAGAAAAAAAATATCCTTGTTCAAAATTGCCAAAATTCTGTTTTTCAAAGTTTTTACTTCTTTGTGTCAATTATTTTAGATCTACTGTCATGTTGCAGACTTTTGGCCATGGATGAATACCTTTTCTCTAGCATGCTATGAGATGAAAGCAAAACAAATGGAAAATAAAAATGTGTTTTCCTGTGGTTTGCTATCCCTTTTTTTCCTGTCCCTTTCACCTTCCCAAGGCAGTTCTCCACATTAACCCCTGCCTGCTGAACCATGATGAACTCCAAGTGCATCTCTGGCAGGATGAGCAACTTTACCCTTCCATCTCCCATGTTCTCCTGTGAGTTTCCTCCTGAATGTCTGAACAGAGACAGAGAGCACTGACTACCAGGTACCACAGTTCATGGAACGTAGCTCTGCTAGCAGACAAACCAAGAGATGGGCCAGTAAAAGCTATCATATAAATCCACCCGTTAGAGAAACTGAAGCAGTCTCACAAAATCTCTGGCACATCCACAGATGTTGTTTTCCCAGGCTCTATTTTGTCACTGTACTTTTTCAGACTCATCACTTAGTATCACAATAGAAATATTTACCAGCTTCAAGTAATAAAGCAAGATAACTCCATCTCTCACTTGCTTAACAGTGGAATCAACAACATGAAGCAGTAAGATGTCCCAAAGGTAAATCCCTTTTGTTCAGCAAAGCACCAAGACCAGAAGCTTTCCACCACTCAGTGGCCTGCAGTCACACAGATTCCCACAGCAGCCCTTCTGCGCACTCACCTGCAGGACTGAAACTGCACAGTGACTCTACTCTTGTGAAGAGATATCTTATGTGGAAATAAATGCCAACCCTCCTATTTTATCTGAGGGCAGGGTCCCACTGAAGTCATTAAAGAGCAGGATTCCTTCTCAAGCAGCCTTACAGATAACGACTGTTGGCAAGTTTCTGGTACATATTATGTTAGAGGAAATTAACGGTGTGGCAACACTGTAATTAAGAGGAAAAGAAACAAACAGAAATCCCTAATAGGGCAGCTAAACACAAAAATGCAGAAAATCCATGTTATATTGTTAATAAAGTACAAAGCATCAGATTTCAAATTAAACCTG
Source organism: Cephalopterus ornatus (assembly GCA_013396775.1). Lineage (NCBI taxonomy): Eukaryota > Metazoa > Chordata > Aves > Passeriformes > Cotingidae > Cephalopterus > Cephalopterus ornatus. The sequence continues at coordinate 70,720 of VZRE01002810.1, read as the reverse complement.
AAAATGACACTTGTCCTCCATAAGAAACGAATCACGAGGTAAACAGCTGATGTTTACTGGCCTAGTCACTCACTCACTTACGTAAAAAAATTGAAACAGCAGAGAATGGGATACAGATTAATATTCAGATATTAAGATAATACTAGGTTAGTGACTAACATTGAGATATTAAGTCTGATCACTAATTCACATTTTAAAAATGCACTGCTCTGCATTTATAATCCAGCAAAAGTTTCAACTGACTTCTGTCAAGCTTTTTCTCTTTTGAAAAGATTAAAAAGTGATTTATATGTGTCTTTTACTAAGATCTGATTTATTCCAACCAGAAATCTGGATCCTAAAAGTAAGTGGCCCCGACCTTAGTATGATGAGTCTCCAAAATGCCTAGCATAACACCATCCCACAGTGAATAACCTGCAATTATCCTTCTTAATGAACACCTACCTGCTATGAGGATAAGGAATACGGAAGGAAGTTGTGAGTCAAACTCTGTGTGTGCTCTCAGGGAAGTGTGCTAATCAAAGACATACTCCATAAAAAGAAAGGTGTTACACTGACTGCTTGAATACCTGTGTTAGAGTAGCATGGTTTGCAATTAACCAGCGTTGTTTGTGTTTCAATAGTACAGAAAACACAGTCACTGTAGAGAGTCCAGCAAAAATATACTTTTTGGCTTCATTTTGGAACATAGTTGTATTTTCCTTCGAATTGCAATTCTGTGACTGCATCACAGTCCACTTTGGTGGACCTAGTAACCAGTATTCACTAACTTTAGCCAGATTACCAATCAAACAAAATCTAAATAAAATCTGAGGACCAGATCCATGCTGGCATAAAACAGCCTTGGAAAATTCAATCAATTAAACAGATTGATTTACACAAGCTATAATCCTGCCCTGAACAGTCAGTCACTGTGCATTCTCCCTGTGAATTTTAAGGATGCTTGAAGAAACTACAGAAAGTACTCCAAGAAGCTCATTATGATTCACCAATATCCTCTCATCTACTCTTTATCTTTGATGTTTGTTGCATGAGTGGTGAAGCTGAACTTTCTCTCATTCAGTCAGCACATGCATATCACATTTATTGGGAATCCTCCTGTCAGGAGCACAAGACAGATTTGTAGTGGGATTTGTGAGAAAATCCAGCCACTCCGTCTGATCCAACTACCACACTGCTGTAAGGAGATCCAGCCACTACCCTTCAATCTTCAGATGTCCCAACACTCCAATGTACAGTCCTATCTTCTGCACAGCTTAATGGAGCTGGAGCCCAGGCTACACTCATTCTAGTAACTGAACAGAGCCAGGATGTTGGCTCAAGCACTAGTACACAACCATCAGCATTGGTTTTTTACAATGCTTCCCACCACAATTTTGGCTTACAGCAGCCACCATTTTCTCAATGCCCAGTTATAGTTTTGGGAAAAACAGCATCTGGACAATGTGCCCTGTAGCTGGTTTGCAGCTCCATATAGGGGAAGGATTTCAAAGCCGGATAAAAAAAAGAAGGGTGGCTTTTACCTGCCTTTATTGAGCAGCTCACATCAGTGCTGTTAAACGCTCTTGGAACTGAAACTGTATGCTGGTAATGTTTCTGTCCTATCCCAGTTCCCAAACCCTCTCCACTGTCAGGGGCAGTACTTCTTGTTCAACACCACAAGCATACTGGAAACAATGCTCACAATTTCATAGTTTAGCTGATTAAGCTCCAATGCCTGGCACATTCCCTGGTGTTGTTTACTAATGCAGACACTGCCTTTGAGGATCTGAGCCTCAGCGCTCTCTATAGCAAACTCATTTACTTTGCAATTAACCTCTTTGTTCACATTTAGTATCCCACTTCCATTGCTCTTGCCAGCCACTTTTGAAAACCAAGTCCTCTCCACACCTGCCAGCCATAACGCCTACAAGTCTTTGTTCACTGTCCTTCAGAGCACAGACAAGGATTCACATTTTTATTGTTTGTTCTCCTCACTGTGAAGTACAGTGTACAATTGCATTACTAAATCACTGTACTTGAGGGCTGATTATTAATATGCAGATCTTATCAAAATATAGTAGTACCATCAAGTAGAAAATTAACACCTTTATGTTTCTTCAGATACCACATATCCTTTTTAACTCTGTGAGAGATTTGAACCCTGCAATTTATCCTATAGTATGCTGTAATCAAAAACATCAATCTTCTTAAATCTGTCTAATGCCTAATGCCTGCAGTCACCATCCTTATTAGCCAGAGGTTAGAAGTCTAAACATAGCTAAATACATAACGATGACAGAAAGCAAGAGTTTCTTTCATGTAACATATAACTTGAGCAGCCATGCCTTTCTTTGAAGTGAGACAGCTCAGAAGACTTTATGTATTTAAAACACTTCAGCATAAGGTGCTACAATTACTTAATCAGTTATTACTCTTAAGAGGCCATCAGGAAGCCAATTAGGATTTCTATAATGGCTCCCAGGCAAGTAGAAGGTCAAGAACTGAACTTTACCTGAACAAACATAGGAAGAAAAGCTCTCAGTGATTCACCACATTCATGATGATCTCACCTTCTAACTCTGATTATTTTGCTATGTTTTTGGAGCATAGTTTGGGGAGCTGGTGAGTTTTGGATTTATTTTTTTAAATTATCCAAGGTTATTGTATTGCTTGGTACAATGATAAATCACAGCAATTAAAAGTTTCTAAAAATACATATTTCCAGCACTTTTTAAAATAATAACTTTATTCTTCAGACACTGCTAGTCAGAGCATCAGGAAAATAATATTACTGCAGGATGCATTTTGGGTAATGGCATAAGGAGCTGTATTTGGGTAGAGGGAAAAGGTGTTCAAGGTCCCTATTACCGAAGTTTACTGATGAACTCCAGATTTAAAAAGAAAGGCCTTGAAAACTGTTTTTCTACTGGAATATTTCTAAGTGTACATATTTAGTAAGCCTCATTTGCTGTATCTTAAGAAGTGAGTCTTCAAAAATACACAGTGGAAACAAAACATTTTCACTTTGGATTTTAAGCACATTTCTCTGCCTTTGGTTTTTATTGATTGTGAAGATTATGCAGGCTCTGTTAATTTTTCTGTAAACTTGTTTAAACCCCTTTCAAGGAAAGGATTTTTTTAAATTTCTTCCAATTTACTGTTTATAATGATCTTTATTGATGAAAGCTGTCATGTATGCAAAGCAACATAAATATTTAAAGGCTAATTCCACAACCCACAGATATCAAATTCAATCACCTACAACGTCAGTGATTCTTTAAGGTGAAAAAATAATAATACGAACCAAGGCTGGTAGACAGCTGTAAAAAAAAATAAAAAAAAAAAAAGGAAACCAACCCAACCAAAAACCTCCCAAAGAAACAAACAAAAAAATCCACAAAAATCCAGTCCAAATTTATTTGCTGTACTATCCTTTCCCCATTAGAAGTCATAAAATGACATATGGATATAACCCTCTATTTCAGTCATCATATCTGCTTTATATAATAAAAAGCCCAGTGCTCTCAATCCTTTTTTTTTTAAACTTCACAGAATGAAGACTTGTCCCCCAGTAATAAGACAGCTCTAAACCTCTGCTGCACAGATTTATTAACGTAGACAAAATAAAAGGTGTATCTTTCTCCACCAAGTGTTATCATTTCCAAATAAGACAGGTCCTCTAGGTAATAAATTTGAAGACTGTTTTTCGTTTATTTTGAGGGGAGGGTTTATTTCTGAGATAAACAACCAAAATATTGCATCTGTGTGTTCTGAAGTTTAACTTCTAAAAGATGCTTATTATAATGCTAAGCAACAAAACATATATATTGTACAGTCCATATACACAATAAAAAACTCCTGTTCCACATGGTATACGAAACACTGGTTATAAACAGGTTTTCAGCAGATGAGCAAAATATAAAATCAGGAAGTTTACATATGCAACACTTCTTTCAATGTAATTTTTGTTTTACAGGATCCAAATACAACATCTGCATCAAAAAGCACATATCTGTGATTTTTTCATTGATTATTAGTAATCACAAAAACTTATCACTCACTCCCAGAAATAGAACTTTTTAAAAGTGATGTTTATTTTGTGAATGATCACTGTCTCCAACATTGTTTCTTACATTACCTCTTTTCCACACTTAATAGCCAAGGATATATTTATCATGCCAATGAAAATTTGGAATCTTTGTATATATTACCAACCTGATCTTTCTTCATTTATCCCACTTAATTTTTTTTCACATGAGTTTTGCTATCTTCTCTTTAAGGTGAAGTAAGTGCACACCGAAACACTAAAGAAAGGAAATGCTATTGTCTATTCCTGTAGATGCATACAACGTAACAACATAACAATCTTCCTATGCAGGAAGAGCAGTAAAAAGGCTTTATAAGGATGGCAGTTAAGTATTCAGACAGCCAGGAGAACCTGAATATGTATTCAGTGACATTTACGGGATGTGTATGTATTACTTGGTATGCACAAAGTACTTGCATACACATCATACTGTAAGTTTTTTACTTTTGCTCTATGGGGACCTACGTGACTGCGTTTCTTAGTTTCATTTTCTGAACTAGTCCTCAATAGTTATGTGACAATTTCTGACCTGTTGCCCACTGGACCAGGCAGCCACTGTCTGTGCTGAGATGATGGGTACACCTCTCAGCTGCTGTTTGGCACAGACCTGTGGCCACATGGCTTGTGGGAATCCTGGATTTTTTGTTCCTACACTTGCGATGCATCACCAGAAGCTTCTTGCAAACACAGACAAGAGCGGGCTCAAAATATCAAGATTATAACTTGATTTTTCAGTGTCTAACATAGGGTGGCATAAATATACACGTTCTGCTTCTTATTAGATCTCCCAATAAAGTCCAAGTTCAGAGTTTCAGACATCTCACAGAAAGTCATACTTACACCGAAGATGTAATGATTTCACAGAAAAATGAAGATTAGTATAGACAAATAATTTGTATTGATAACTTCTGAAACCCACAAAAGCTATTAAGATTAGATTTATTAAATTCTGAATATGAAAACTTTACTTGGGAAAAAAAAGCTCAGAACACTTTAATAAGTCTAAGAATTTTCACTTCTAACAGACCTTCTGATCACAGTATTCAGACAGACTGCATTTATAATTTTAACCCCAAAATCTAATCTACCACTTATTTTGCAATCAAAGGGTATATTTTAGGGACTTCTGTTTTTACACTTTCTAATCCAGTTTCACAAGCCTTTCTCATGTTACAGTCTGAGTTGGAAATTCAGGCTGCACATCTACAGCTGATTACAACTGAGAATCTCCTCAATGACGCCAAATACAGCTCTCAGTCCCAGCAGAATACAGAGAGAATACTTCTGTTGACACAAAAGCACTAAATCTGTTTTAGAATGTATTCCAAGGAAAACATCAATTGAAAAATTGATATCAACTAGTGTTGATTAATGTATGGATTGTTTCAGAGCTGCATGCAATCTTGCAGCAATAGTTCTATTTTACTTGAACCAGCTTGCCAATTATCATTATGCATAACTATGGAACTGGGACAAAATTTTGATGATGATGATGGTGTTTACATCTTATCCAGTATGCACATAAATTTAGCCTTAAAAAAAAAAGAAAAAAAAAAAGAAAAGCTATCATTAGAGTGCCTTCCCACTGGGTACAGAACAATACATTCTGCATAGTGAACAGCATTTTCAGGAATCTGTACATACCCCATGACAAATCTTGCTACTCATGCGCTGTAGTTGATTGTACAAGACAAGCAGTGATATGTGCTCACATAAAATACAGAAATGCAGAACCCTAGATATCTGCCTCTAGTATCACCCATGCAGATTATCATCATAAATCAAGTAATTTTAATACTGTTCATTCAGTTTTGAAGGTTCAAAGGCTAACAGAGGAGCAGGTTGAATCTTCACAAAACAGTGCTTACAACTGTCAGTGTGAATTCTGAAAAGTTCTTTTAAAGGATCTTCTAATTGCTATTCAGAAACATTTTACATGCAGAGACTTCCGCATGCACATATATTCACAAAATTACTTATTCTCTAGTGAAGACTGCTTAATTCCTTGGAGGGTCAAACTGGCTTTTAATGGTACTGTGTGTGTTATGATGCAAATTCTGGTTCCTGCAGGTCCATGCACGCATCTGCACTTCTCTTTGACATTAACTTGACCTTGTAATAAACTTAATTTGACCTTTTATATAAATTATCCCTAATCCAAGATTTTTTTTTGCTGCTGTAGGTGTACAAACCTTCCACGCTTAACTCTTGAGCTCTAAAAGAAGGTTTGCAGCTTACTGCTCTGTGTTGTAACAAATGTGATGCACTGCCTTTCAGAGTGAAGACCTTGACGGCATCACAGAAGGTACGTCCATGTAAGAAGCCAAGCTTATACAGACCGATAGACATATAAAGCAGTAAAACTAAATCTTCCACAGTATACCTCTGTGGCATTTTAAAATAACAGTATTTCAGCAGGAAGATAAAAACTTTCCTAATTTCTATTTTTTTCCACAGAAAAGTCTACATTTTCCCCAGGACAATTGAGAAAAATTACATTTGTGGGTAATGATGACTTCAGTCTTCTGAAGTGATCAGTTGTGATGTAATAAAAAGACTTAACAAAGGTTTTTCATATTAAATGCAAAAAAAAACCAAAAAAAACAAAACAACCAACCCCCAAACTAAAAACCCCAAGCCTTGTAGCCATATAGTCCCCTAGGGAAACTCAAATGAGGAAAAATGCCTACATTTTGGCCAGTCTATAAAAGCTTTCTTTTCCTTCTCCATGTAGATACCTCTTACAGGGAGCTTTTGCAAACCCATTTTAGAGGGAATAACTTGATCCAGATGATGAAATTCTTTTGACCACAGTTTTTTTTCAAGGAATCTAATCTCACATGAAAGTATTCGCATAAACAAAGTTAATCAGTTCATTTAGTTGCTAATGGTCAAAATAAAACATTCATTTAGATGGAGGAAGGAGCTGGAGCATCCTCCCCAGCAAAGCCCGGCAAGCACTTACCATGGACAGCACATGTGGGCAGGAGACCAGAAAACAGGGTAGGAACAGGCAGAGAAAGTCTCTAAGGCCTAGAGCATGGATAACAACACTTCAACCCACCATCTGAGGGAGCACCTGTTTCACAAACACTATGTCTCTACATTCATTTCCAAATTTGCACACAGTGCAGAATAAAATAAAATAATTAAAAAAAAAATTAAAAATGCCCACTAAACTGCTTTGCTCTAGATGAGTAAAATGCGTATGAACTGAAAGTGAGAATGCAAATGGATGTAACAGCAATAACTCTGGAACTAACGGACAAACAAGCATTGCAACATGAAAAACAACAGATAAATCGATCTGGTTTTAAGAACTCAGTTGAGGGACCAATAAAAATATTAGAATGCTGGAAAGGCACTCTCAGACATAAAGCACCTGTTTAACATTACTGCTAATTGTGGATGAAGGAAATGGCCCCAGCAGAAATTGGTTGAAGATGATTAAATTTAATTGCAATGCTATATACAAAGTGCTACCCACTTACCGAATTGGAATCAAAATATGCTCAGAAGTGATACATTCCACGAAAACAGATTTAATACAAGGCATGAGCAGCAAGGCTACATGTGACAAAAAGCACATTCCTGTTTTCTGAAAGTTCCTTCTCTCTCTCACATGTTGCAGAATTGCACAGAAAGCACTGTAACAGAACCATGAACTCAGCAAATAATGTCACCGTAAGGTTGAGTGTGGGCTGCAGGAATGCTCATATTCTCCAGCACACTGGAGCAGTAGGGTTGGTAGGGAACACACTCAACCCACTCTGAGGCACAAAGTGCCAGGAATCAATGAGATCAGAAACAGTTAAGCAAGAGTGCCTGCCTTGGTTCTTGTAAGGCAGATACCTTGGTAAGCCAGCTCCATGCTTTCAGAAGAGTGCACAGGATCCCCCCTGGCAGGCAGCCACTTCTGCTGAAGGCAGCTGCCAGAGACTTTTTGGCACAGAAAAGTGAAGTACCATTTTCTTTACTATTTCTCCCTTTTTTTATTTCTACAAGATTTTGCTAGTACAGTTGGGAATTTTTCCCCCCTTTCCTTTTGTAGAAGGACTATTTATTAGAGCTGCTGGCTCATTATTGGTCCCTTTATACTATATTTCTTAGCTTAAATTTTACATTTCATGCATTTTCCTTGGTAATGCCTAGAGCATTCCCTTCCTCTCTGCTTTCAGTGCTGTTGAGGGTACAGTCACAGTACTGGAGGATGACTTGTTTATAGTCAGAAACCCACAAGTTATCTGGTCTTCCAGCTAACCACAGATATACGGCGGATGCTCCTTTTAACCTGCTGCCACCTAGACCATATTTCACATGGTACACATCCAGCATGCCTAGCCTTTAAATTGCTTTCTGACAACTGTGCTTGGCACATGTCTCTCCTCTCTGGTGGCAAACACAACACTGTCATTCTTTGTGGCAGACTTGGTTGTGCTAGTGTTTCCCAATTAAGCTCAGGCAGATGCAGAGAGCTGCCCATGCCGTGCCCCTCCTGTTCTCTAGAGTCGTTCAGTCCTCAGGCTCACTTAAGTTTTCAAAGAAGTTTCCACGTGCCTAGTGTTGTTATCTGCTACAGAGAGTGCTAAGGTGCTACTCAGACCTGGTTATATTTGCATTAGTGCTGAAACAGCTTGCTTGTGGCTCACTATCAACTAAACAGTCTTTATTTCCAAGTACTTCTACTTAATTAGAACTACTGGAGCCTCTGGACATGGGATGAGAGCTGTGCTTTTTAAAAGGCAGCACTTTGTAACAGACAAGAAGCCTTTCCCACACCCCACATCCTAAAAAACTCAGGCAAGCACTAAGTGCAATGGAGCAGCAGCTTGACAGCCTTATTGGAAAACAGCTTAGAGAAGTGCGTGAAAAATACCGTATTCAGGTGAAGCTGCAGAGAACAATGAAAGAAAAATAGCCGAGTCAGAAATCGGCTAAGGCACTGGGTCTTCTGAGCTTTCTATTTCCTTCAAAATACAAAGGGATCTTTAAATACTGAGGAGTAAACAAGATTGTTTATATCTTATTTTAAAAAGCCACAAGCAGAACAGTGCACCCTAATAACATCTTTTGCTCAGAAATTATTCAGAAGCAAGGGGGCCATCTGCTGAATTCCCAGTATCATTTTCCGTCGTATCCTGGAAGAGTTTCTTTGAAAGTTTCACAGCATAGACCTTTTCCACGTCAGCTTCACCAGGCTTGTGAAGCATGGCAGTAAACCTCTGAGTAGTTTGGGTTGCAGGTGTATATTACAGCAGACCTATCAAGACTGCAAAAAGTAAAACCAGTACACCAATCAACGAAATCTATCCAGGACTCAGAAATCCTGTGGACAACACCATCAGTGTAAGCCGTAAGTAATATCTCTGTATCATAATTCATTTCCTTAAACAGAAATTTTCAGAGACAGAAAATTTGCTCATAATATGTTCATGAATATAACTTTTCAAATAAAATATAAAAGCTTAGAGCACAGAATTAAGTCTCTAAAGTAAGTGGCCTCCTTCTTCGGCTTACTGTCCATTATCCTTCGTAATATTGGCATCATGTTCAAACTCAGCATTTCCTTTCCTGTGCAACTCCATCACAACTCCATTGATACAGGATTCACTGCTTCTAATTCCACTCTTTCTGAATTCATTAGCACAACTTCAGAAGCCAGCTTCACTGTATTCATAGCTAAAGTCCCTCTTCCAATGTGTGAAAGAGGGCAAAGGAAAGGTAGAATTTTTAAAAGATTTTATGACCATGTCGCTACACACTGACATGAACAAAGTGCATTACCTTTGTAGTCCTCCAAATCTTGTTCTCCTTAGCATTGCTGCAGCTAAAGGTCTCTCTGCATACCAGGAAGAAGGACCAGAATTGTTTCTGGCACAGTAACAATGAAGTATACTAAATAACTACTACACAAACACCCAGACTGAAAAAATCTTTGTTCATATAACCGTGAAATTTGATAAAGGTATTTAAAATATACACCACTGTTCTCATTTCTTAAAGCATACCCTTAAGTCTACTGACATTTCATGGTCTGTTAATACAGAACACTTTAAATATAGAAAGGTACATGTTATCCATTAAAGACTATCTAGTCTCACGCATAAGATCACTCATAGTGTAAAAAATATAAGACTGTTTAATGATACAAACTACAAAATTGAATCTTCAAGGCTGCTTCCAATCCAGCATTTTAAAAGAGACTGCAAGACGTAACTTGTATCTTTCAAAGTTATAATCAGGAGGTATTAAATAAAAGCACAGCACAGGGAATACAAATAAAGGCCACTTGCTTAAGACTTCCCTCTGATGCATAAGAAGTGGTCCCAAGTTTAACTCAATAGTTGGAGGGTTTGTTTGCATTGTGTGGAGCATTTTTCTTGCTTAAAACAATTTTACTAGCTCACGCAATACTAAATCTCAATATGCATGACTCCCACATCCATAATGCAAAAATGTATCAAGGTGGTGTTGTCTGCTGTTCACTGTTCCCAACTTTATGCACACTGATAGGCTAGAAGGACATCATCTGGAACGTCATAAAGTTGTAGGCAAATACAGATTACTCACTGCTTTCAGTATTTAATAGCAAACTACTATCCTCTTTGTCAACTAAGCATCCCTTATTTATCTCCTAAAGTCTGGACTTCTGTATCAAAATAGGAAAATAGCATATATAAACCAGTAATAAATCCTAAATATCAAACACATTAAAGAGTTATAGAGCTACAATTACCCAGTATTAGTAAAACATTTTCATGCACCTTTAGTCCCACGAGCTGCCCAATACTCCCTCTACACAGGGCTCAGCCTATGACCTCAAAAGCTTGACAAGCTGCAAAGAGTAGCCACTAAAAAAGGCAAAAATAAAGAAAAAAAGAAAAAAAAAAAAGAAATGTGCGTAGAGAAATGAAAGTTTTCCCTCAAGAATTTATAATGAAAGCTAAGGATTGCTAAAATTCAGTCCTTTATATAAAAACGGTCCCAAAACATATAAAGCATACCAACTCCTCGTCATATGAATCTCCAAAACAAGTAGTTCTGTCTAAGTGAAAAGCAATATAAAGTGCTTTTGCTACTTTTTTCAAACTCTGGAAAGCTCACATGAAAGAATGTTTCTATATAGTGAAAGAGATTTGAGTTTATTTTCAATGTTGTAATTTTTTTTCCTTTTCCACTAAACCCTAGATAGTTGGCTTAGAACTAAGATGCTTCAATGTAAAGCAAAACCCTTTCGAAAAACTGCATCTTTAAGTAATAGGAAACATCAATATAATTTTTTTGTTCTTCTTCTCTGTTACTTGCATATGAACAAAAATTACTCCCACTTGGTAACAGAACTATGTTTAAAATGATGCTTTGCTAGTGAAATTGGACAATTTCATTTAATTAAGTATTTAGACTGAGAAGAGTGGTGTGCATACTCCTATATAGGTAGTTAGAAAGAAAGGAAAAGAAATTGGAAAGTGAAGGATTTGGAGCATAATGCTATTTGGAGAGTAATATATTCTCTTCTTCTGACACTACTTGACTTGAACATCAGTTGTTAAAGTTCTACTAAATAAAAAGTATTTACAATTAAGACTGGTCCCATTTTAGATATTTAACATCATTCCCTTTGGATCTAATTTTGTACAGTTAGTGTCTCCTGCATTTTGGGAGGTTCCACATACGAAGGTGGACCACCTCCACGGTTCAGAGAACACAAACACAGCTTAGCCACTGTCTGATCGATGATACCTGCGGCACAGTTGTATTACATTGCACACGACAGACACAGCAGTACAAGGGAAGAACCTGCAGGTGCTGTATGGGAGTGCTGGTTCACAACACAGAAGGGATTTTGAAAGTGTAATAAAGTATGTGTCACTTTCTGTCATTGAAAATCAAGAAATAGAAAGCATAGACTTTCGTTTTCTAAAGGTATTTAGAGTGTAGGTGTGCTAGGAGGCATAACATGGCACTGCCGAAGTCCCGCCGTGGTTTCAAGGTGCCGGTACGGGTGGGTGGCAGGTCCGTTCCCCTCCCTATGTCACATATGAGACCGGGCACAGTGACAGGGAAAGTTCAGTCGAGACTACGGACGCGGTTGCGATACCAATGCCACCGCGGAGAGGCGGAGGAAAGGCAGCGCGGCTTCGGCGGCGCCCGGGCGCCCTCCGCTCGGCGGCTCCCCCGGCACCCCGCCGCCCCTCGCCCAGGCGGCGGGGGCTCGGTGGACACCCCCCTACGCAGCCCGGGACAACCACTTTCCCCTGCGAAACGCCTTTAGCGACTCACGAAGACCGTCTACAGCACCTCAACGCGTCTGCAGTCGCAGCAGGACCGCCCCAAACTTCACGCGTGTTCTGCCTAGATGTCGGTCTCGACAGGTAGTTCCCAACACGCCGCAGCCAAACTCGCAAGTGCATTTTTTTAGCAGGCGAAACCAGAAGGATGATCGCTTCCCTCCTCCGCCGCGTCAAAACCTTGGACAAGGTACTAAACCGCGACACCTGGAGCCGACACGG
>VZRE01002810.1:0-56800 GCA_013396775.1 Cephalopterus ornatus | reverse complement strand
GGTGCGAGGGGGCGGAGGAGGGGTAGGGCCGGAGCGGAGGCGGTGGCGGGGTGAAGACGTGGCCTCTCGCCCTGCGAGGAGGGGAGGCGGCCCTCCCCGGTAACCTCGGGCGGAGCGGGCCGGGGAAGGGGGGAAGGCGGTGGGGCGCGCTGACCGCCGTCCTAGTCCGCTTCGCCCAACTTTCCCGCCTTCGGTGTCGGCAGGTAACGTCCCTTCCCCGCCTGCCTCTGGCTGCGCTTCCACCTGTCCCCCGCAACCCCTCCACTCTACCCCCTTCCCCTCCGCTGTCCCGCGGGCTGGCCCTCGCTCGAAAAGCTGGCCCGCCTCGAAAGCCAGGCGCGGGGACGGGGGGACGGGAAGCACCGCTGCGCGGGTGCCCGCTGGCGGCTGGGAGCGCAGACCGGCCCAGGACTGCGGCGGGGCTGCGCGCAGCTGTCCGGGCTGCCCGGACACCCCCGGCTTGTGGCTGCGTTTGTCTCCATTGTCCCCCCGAAAGCTCGTGATTTTAGGTGCGTGGTGTCATTTACGACCTAAATGATTTACGGAGGTATGAAAATCTTCCACCACTAAAATGCTGGAACAGGTTAGGGTGTTCTTCTCCCCTTTTGCAAGACAGAGGCGTGATGTACCTCGGACCCGCCTGTGCAGACTCAGCTTCTTCTCTTCAGGTCACAAGTATTGTCTCTGCTCTACTGCTTGCTAGGTCGATAAAAATAAATCAATAAATCACACAGCCTTAATAGTCACCTGCAGATCATTCATTTCTTCGAAGTAGATTGCTTTAAACTGCAGATAAGAATTGTTTCAGTTTTTTCATTTAATCCTGTAAAACCATATGCTTTCAGATATTTGGTGAATGAATCTGATAAGCCACAATCCTTCTAACTTTAGCCTCTTGAGCTATCTTTCTATGAACCTAACGTAAGTAAAAGGAAAATCTCACACAATCCACCAAACTATATAGATAAAAAGGTCATGACAATTCAAATGTAATTTTTTGACTGTATATGTAAAATAGCATTGTACAGACCTGGTATACAGTGTTGTATACAGTGTTTCACATACAATATTAAATTTTATTACATGTGTGTATATGTATATATATACAAACAGTCAATGATATGATTATGTATTTTATTAATAAGTGCACAATGTTATAAAGAAAACACATCCGAATTTGGAATAAACAAAGCTGGAAGTAACATATCAAGAACATCCTTATGTTAACCATCATTCAATGTTTTGCAATGAAAAAAACTGTTAGGTGGGGGTCAAATTACCTTGCTAATATCAAGGTGTGAAATAAATAAAAGGACTTGGCTCTTTGCATAATGTGTGGTTGAGCTATGGGACTCCTTGCCAAAGGGTGTTGTGGATCATAGATTAAACAATCCCATGAATCAGTACAGATCAGGCTTTGAAGCCTGGGAGCAATACAATGCCCACAAAAGACCTTTGGAAGACTTTTCTGAAGGAAGAAATTGCGCTGTAAAGAGAGGTTTGAGAAATTATGCTACCATACTGAAAAAGAAAAAAAAAAACGTTATCCACTGTTAATTTGGTGGCAAAAATTAGCTTTTATGATGGTTTGCTCCTACAAGTCACAGCTATGTGAGTGACTTGAAATATATTCTTGTTGGCATATATGTTTTCCTAACTGCAAGTTCTTTCTGAAATAATTGCTCTGCAATCCTGTTAAAAGTATTAACTTCACTTTGGATTTTGGTCTGCAGCTTAACTTTGTGACTGTGCACTGAATATGTATCTGGAAGTAAAGACAAGCACCTTTATGGCAACACAATGAACTTCCCAAAGTTGTTTTTTTACTTCTCTATGATGCAGCTGTTGTTTATCAGAACAGAAGGACAATTTACGTCTCATCTCAACAGCTTGCACAGAGGTCTCAGTTCCTTTTCTGTTGTGGAAAGACGTGAAAAGACATGAAAAGTCCTTCGCTCCACAGAGCTGATGTTCTGTTACAAGCTGAGGGAGAGGGTGCAGAAGACTCACACCAAATGCATACAATGGAGATGCATGACTGTGTGTTGCAGTTATGTGGACAGACGGGTCATGGCACCTTCAGAGGAGGTTCAGCACAAGCTGAAACTGTGCTAGTGCTTTGCTGTAGACTAAGGGACAGTACTTTCCTTCTTAAACTTACAGTCTTCCACAGTTCATTTACCACGATTGTACGAAAGGGAAATTATTTGCCCCAGAGTAGACTGCACAGTATTCATTTTATCCTGCTGAGGAGGATGATGTGCTCAATTGACCCTGCTGTGAAAAGTAGAAGTCATTTTAGGCTCACTTCACTTTGCAAACTCAAGGGAATAGTTACTATGACCACCAATCTAACTTATAAATAATCTGTAGGACACGAGCCTGAGAAAATGAGATTAAGAGTTGTCAAATGGAACGATTAGTTATTAATTATATCGCTCCCTGAACGTTTCCCCAAGTCTCTGGAGGTGCTGCACCTCCTTCTCTTTCATCACAGGTCATGTAGAAATATGAGCCTTAACTATTAGTACCTTCATCTGGGTCCAATCCTTCACTACCTTAGATCTCATAAAGTAATTTTCAGCTGAGCACAGTGGATGTAAAATACTACCTTTCAGAACATTATGCTTTCTTTGCGGAAGTATTAGTGGCTTTTCAAGATGCAAGGAAGTAGAGAAGCAGGTCAGCTGTCACTAAAAGAGGATGATTAGAATAATGAGATGTTCTCCAGTTCATCTATCCTCTCAGTTTATACATTTTTTTATCATTAATAAAGACTACTTAGCATTTATTGTCCCCCCAAAAACATCTAGAAGAACTTTCTATTTATTCTTTTTAGAGATTGTTCTCATTGCACAATACAGTGTCTAAATGAAATGACCAGCCTAGCTCTAAGGCTGCTGGTTCTGGTATAAATATAGTCTGAATAGCAGACATCAAAGAACTATATTAATGCAGTTATATTACTTTTAATGGTTAAGCTAATGCGTGTGTTTCTTTGCAGCATTAGATAGTACTGAATAGACATACCCATAAAACTTTGTCTGCATTGAGAATTTTATTTAAATTGTAATTCAAGTATTGCTCCTAATATGAGTTCCACCTGCACACAAAGTCCATTATACTGATATTCTCTGCTGTAGAGGTAAAAACTACAGTTAGCATGATTTGCCAGCTGCTAACTGTGGATACAGACTAGATCTGCTTAAGAGTCCCAGTCCTAAAATGCTTTCCACAATCCCTTTTCTGTGACTAGAAAGAACAGAAACATCCTTCCCCATGCCTTCAGATATGAGAAAGTTTAAAGAGTGCAAAGCATCTTCTGGCACTACACCCCTAGAAATTTTAGTTTCACTATCAAACAAGAACAGAGGGTGTGTAGACACACAGTTTGAGTACCTTTTCAAAGTCTGATTATTCTTCACTTGAGTTACTTTAACATGTTTTCCAGTGCAGAAGAACCCAAGTGAACCCCTACAGTAAAAACATAGTCTAATACTGATGTGATTTTTTCAGGTGGTCTTTTTCACTCTAGGGAGGGAGTGGAGGAGGGAGATCAATATCTTGGCAAGACAATTCAGGTATAAAAACACACAATGAAGTTCTTGACATATAACAGCAAGGTCTTAGTAGCTTTACAGTATATGTTATCTTCAGAAATAAAGGAGATTTTAAAGCTGTAAATCAAGTCCTGGCAATATATGCAGATCTTTGGATTATAAGTGCCTAAACTACATGTCCCTCCACCCTCAGTTCCTCTAACCCATCCACCCAGCCCCTAACTCCTCTCCATTCTTTTGGTCCTAGCTACAGCTAATTCCTCTGGGTTCATGTGAAAAGTGAACTCCTGCTCCACTGACAGTAATGACAGCTTTTGAGGTCCACAGAAGCTTTGAACGGTTAAGTATGTTCATGTATGTAACAAACCTGAAACATATTATTACATTAGTTGTCCTGTTATTCTACTTGAATAGATCACCAAATATCCAAAAAGAATCATAATTATTTGAAAATGAGAATCATATATTAGAAATAGTCAACATTTCTGTTTAGTCTCAATTTTTCATTTTTTTTTCTCAGTGAACTATATATTTTGGGGAATATTTTATAAAGTTTGATCCTAGTGAATATAAAAATACAAAGCAAACTGATCTGCATACATTTTTGTTTTGCTTTCAGAGAAATGGCAACTTCAAATCTGCTCTTTTTTCCCCTGAATCTCAAAAGACAACAACTATATTTTTTCATTAAAAAAGTATTAGTAAAATCTTCATTATATCTGTCTTTATTTCATTACTTAATTTAGGATATTTTAGACCTTCCCTATTTTATGCCATTTGAAGTAAACATAATACTGCTTATCCAAACATTTTTAATCCCAGGCTGATTCTTTAATCCAAATAGTAGTTATGTTGGTCTTGTGAATCACTTATGTAAGCAGCTTTCTATTACCCAAAAGTTGAATCTGTCAAAGTTTATACACTTAAAGCATTGATGGCTAAGTTATTCTACTCTCTAGTCCATGCAGAATCAATGACACTGTTTTTACTTTGGATGGAGCTTTTTGGAACGTCTAAGTGCTGAACAATCACTTTATAGTCTGCAGCCTGCTTGCATAGCCAGCAAGTACAGCAGTCTTCACGATGATCAAACCCAAGTGCGTGTGTATACATCAGTGAAGAGCAGTAAGTCATGCCCTACTTTCCTTATAGGCTTATGCACCACTGGCTTCGAGAAAGTCATATAGTTGAAAAAGAGTCTAATTCAAATAACTCATCCTACTCTAATATTACTTTGATACATCTCTTATATGACATTCAGGAACCTCTGTAATACTTTATCACTAAAAAAAAATATATGGTGTTTCCTTTGGCATTCTTGTGAGAATTACTCAATAGTGTAACCACAGTCATAGAGAAGAACACTAATAGGTGGTATTGGGGAAAACCATTATCTTCATAATCAGTTATGGGACATGCCATTCACTTAAATTCACAGATCAATAATAGAAATAAGACATTGACCCTATATTAATAAGAGCGCAGTATTTCCAGGGTATGTGTCCAATGATGTAAATATGTCTTCCATTTTTGATGCAGAAATAATATTCATTGGTTTCTTCTTATTGTTAGCTATATTCTTTACCTAAATTAGGATGGATATAGAAAGAATAATGGTAAGTAGCCCCTGTCATGAAAAATATATAGCAGCGTGCCAATTCTGTTTTAGCAGCAAATCCTTTCTTTCAGGAAGATGATATATGGAAGAGATGAAGGTGTTTTCATACACTTGCTAATTTATTATGTTTGCATAAATATTTAATACATCAATCTCTTTCTACAGGAAGAATATGGTTTGCATTTCAAGTCTTGTAGTTTTCTTACATTTTCTTTTGCCTAAATCCTACCAAAACTTTAATTATATGCTCAACATCCACAAGAGAGGTGATTCATGTTTTTCATTGCTTGTTGATGGTCATCAGACTCCTGAGGTCAGCACTGTATGTGCTAGTGGCCTTAATATCTAAAAGGTGAGTAAAGTTATTGAATTTTTATTATTAAGAATCAGAATTGAATATTAACTGGAGAACAGATATCTTTAAATTACATTAAATAATGTAAAGAGATATTGTCTAAATGTAAAGAAAATATTGTCTAAACTCTCCGTAGCTAGCCATGATATCCACAGATATCCACAGCCAGAGAGGCTAGCAGCATATATTTCAGACACAGATACATTAATTTCAATAACTGACATAACCACAGCTGTCAGTCCGTTTTCCAACTCATTTAATTCAAGGAGTGCTCCAAGGACAACTATAATGAAACAGCCTAGGAACAGGAGAGGACACCTATTGCAAAGGAATGATGAAGGCAACTTGCATCACACAGATTTTTCCATCTGCAGAGTAAGACATCTCCTTTCTCTCAGTATTACCCGCAAAAGTATCTACAATCTTACATTGCCACAGGGAACATACTTACACACTTACACTCACTGTGTGCTAATACACACCTGCAATGATATCCATAGACAATTTCAGCTTAGTAAGTTTGTATCACCCTTTTTGTCTGGTGCTAGCATTGCCATAAGGCACCCATAGACTATTGGCACATATATGTTATTTTTTAATCTGGTTGCATCTTCAGCCGCTGAAGCCTATTAATTGTCATAAGATCATATACAGTTTATAAAGGACTCTCAAGTCACATTTGTCAGAGAAAAAGTCGCATTGCTTTTTATGAAGTGAATGAGAATTCAACTTGGAAAAAGAGAATGTCAAGGGGGGATTGTGAGATGTCACACAAGCTGGATAAAGATCACTAATCTAGGAACTCTATACATCCTGATCATAAGTGACAAGTAACTACAAATACTTTCCCTGGGCAGAGGACCACTTAGTATGGTGGTTCACTGAGCCACTTCAGATAAAAAAATTACAAGGAGAAAGCAACTCGTTTGCATAACTTGAGAAGAAATAAATGAATATAGGTTCTGCTGAACTGCCAGCAATAAAATGCATTTTAATATACTTATATAATTATTTCATATAAATATGTATCCATATTGCATCTGGATTATTTTATATGTGTATAATTGTATCTGGTGTCCATATATTAATGGAATAATATATAAATACATACTTAAATGCTTTAAATGTCAACACCTATACCAATTTATTTCCTGTGCTGTTTTTCTCCACTGAAGCAAAGTGACAATTTATTCTATTTTTTTAGGGAGCTCAGTGACAGGGAGGTGATTTAGCAGTCTCCAGCAAAGCAGTACAGAACTAGAGTCTGAAATGTTCATACTCATTAAACCAGTGTACTACCTAAGCTATCTCAGATCTTCACGTTTCCATGGAAGTATTTACTATGCACTACCACAAGATCACCCTGTTAGTTCTGTATATAACCTGTTGCCAGCATTTCATCATCTGTCCACATTAATACTTCAGCAGGCAACCTTTAAAAAGGCTTTACAAAGAAAAATATGAAAGGCACAGCAGAAATTTCAAATTGACAGTAGCATTTGTCAGCCGGAATCCTCTGGAATTCAGAAGTCCTTCGTGTCATTAGGTGTCTATGAAGCAATAGTTCTTTTTAAGACTGACACCTACATACTTTCTCTAAAATAGACAAGTATACTAAGTGGTCTTGGAGTGTATTATGGCCTAGTTTTGTTCCTTAGCAGGTTTAAACATTTCAAGCATTCTGTAACTTCCAATCAAGTAGTAGCAAAATTTTTTGTACCTTGAAGAAAATCACTAATACTCTTGTAATCACTGAAATTTCATTAATAATTAGTAATATAGAAAATACTCAGTAAAATCAAAAGGTGAAATTCACTTCCTAGCAAAAAGCTAGCACAAAAATTGTACATCTCCTACTTCCCCCATGCTATCTCCTAAAATGTTGTTAAGTGTCTCATGAGCTTGCTGGCATCAGCACAGGTGTATATATCATCTGATTTCATCCATAGCATGGTATCTAGCAACTTGCTTATGGCCAAAAATGTCATAGTTTTCTGTGCAGAAATAAAATAGATGTTTGTTCCCAATAGAAATTTGGTCTCTATTTTTGCAGTCATTTTGTGTTCTAATTATAACAGCCTAATTCGTAAACAGCACATGCTGAGGTTTTGACAGTGAACTTCTGATGAAACACAGAGTACAAATTTTAATTACATACAGTTCTAATACAGTGAGCACTGCAGCATTTCTGTCATCTTTGAAATGGTAACAAAATGTAAAAAAAAGTTTTTTGAAATATGAGCATGAAGGTAATGAGATCAATAAATGTCAGCTAGAAAAAGTAATCACAACTCCAGAGACTCACTAACCTTTCTACAAATTCCAGAAATAATAGACTAGCCTGGATGAAGAATCTTTAACAATGGGAAACAGATACAATTATAAGGGGAAAGCGAGCCAAAGACTGCTGAATAATACCAGAAGCATTGCCTTTTAAGTAAATGAGAGAAAAACAATATTTTTGCTTTTCCTCCTGTGAGCCTCACCAATGCACTTTCCTTTGCACCTTCTGAATTTGAGAATGAAATATAATATAAACACATATGTAAACCTAGAGTAAAAATATGAAATATGGCATAAAGTGCAGTAAGCAATAACGGTTTTCCAAACTGATGGCCTGATCCTTCTCTCAGAGAGACAGGAATGTTAGAACATTCATTGACCTCCATATATATTCCAGATACTTAACACTCCAAAGGTTTGGTGGTGTATGGTTTCTAGACACAATTTATGCAAACCCAGAGCTTAAGCATGAATTAATTCAAGACAAGAAACTGTGTGTCACGTTTTAATGCCCCGTGGTAGAATCTAACTTCTGTAAGAGAAAACATATTTCATGGGCGAAGTGTTAGATTAAGTGATATTTGAAAGGGTAATGTTGGTATTTTTAATTTTTTTTTTCATTAAAAGTGCAAGAGGCATTGAACCTGAGGTGAAAATGGAAAAGAATAAAATACTTTGTCAAACCTATCCAGATTGGCAACAATTTTTTGTTTGATTGAAGCATACAATTTTCCTGAAAACATATTAGCATTTTATGAAGGATATGCAAAATGCACTAAGGATTTATGTATATAACACACTTATTTTAGGGAAATTGACTTTAAAAAGAGGGGTAGAGATAACATGGAAATTAATTCTTATTTTACTGTCAATTTAGTTGTGGGGTTTTTTTTTCCTCAGCATTGACTGAACCTTTTTGGATTTTGGTATTGAAAATGGATGGGCAGAGATTAAGATCCAGTCATTAGTGTCCACTCAGTGTTTGCAGGCATATGTGTGCTATTTTTAAAATTATGGTTTTCAAATGGTAACACTGGCGTAAAACCAGCTGGAAGTATTAGCAGTTTGCATTTCATTGTTCAGGTGCTAATCTGAAATAATAAATGCAGAAGGGCTCCATACAGAACACACAAAGTATTCCAGTATCACCATTAACTTTTATGTTCAATAGTTTCTACTTCCTATCATTCTGTATGTCCTGTTGAAATGAAGGGAACTGAAGAACTAAAGTACTATATTCAAATTATGTGTCTAATTCCATACACATAGATTTTCTCCTTTGCTTTGCTTCAAACTACTCTTTTGTGTGTGAGTATTCACTTATGTACATGTGCATATAACATTTTTTATACATAACATTTTACATATATACACATGTATGTATATAACATTTTACACACACACATATATATGTATATGTGTAGGTGTATATAGCATTTTGCAGGACTGGAGTTCCTGGAGAGAAGTAGCTCTGCAGCTAGTTTGCAACCCCATATAAAGTAGCAGATGCCTGTGATAACAACCTTTTTTTTTGTCAGCTCAGAGCAGAAGAAACAGGCATCATAAAAGCTGGTTGTTGAGGGCCACTCTAGGAGCACAAACTGGATTTCAAGTCAGTGTTATTGACCAGGACTTGCCATAAATGTGCTGCGCCACCAGGAATATAGAAGAACTGCAGGAAGGGATGTGGACAGGAGCTTCTCTGCTCCAGCCACCTGTGGCTGTGGAAGCAGCTGTGGATGTGTGGGTGTACATTAGATGACTCACAAGTCTCTGGGTAGCTTTGAGAGCCAGCACTATGTTAAGAAACCAGATATGTGTGTAATGACATAGGAGCAGCCCAAAGCCAGCAGCAGTTGCTGGAAACATGCTTAATCCAGGTAAGGAAGAAGCTTTCAGCATTCAGCTTTCAGAAATACAGACAGGGTAAGTGCCAGTGAAAATGCTGTGTTTTGCATTCCATCGCCCTACGAAACCCAAACTCAAACAGGCACTTGTGTACATGGGGACCTAGCTATGGTTTAGAAGCTATGTTTAAGGATAAAAATCTTTTCAGCCTATGATTTTAAATGAAGGGCGTTTTAGTCAAATCAATTTTTGCCTGTAAAGGCTTTGCTGTGGCATACTCTTCCTCATACAGGGTTGCTCAGAGCATACTTAAGGAAAACAGAATGCAGAGGGCTGCAGAAGGATCCTGCAGGTGACAGGGCAGCAGAATAGCAGATGAAACCAATGTCAATAAACACAAAAAACCTTGTATGGGAAAAGTAACTCAAAGTAGTCATCCAATATGTGGTTAATTACCTATTGCCACTCCAGGAAGAAATGTTGAAGTTCCTGGATAAGGTTATACAAAAATTACAGATCATTGCACAGCAACAGTCAAAAATGCTAGTCAAATGTTAGAAACTGCAAAGAAAGCACTGAAGAACAAAAAGAAAACATTTCAACAGGTTCTACTCTAAGAGCAAAGGGAAACTAGACTGGGACTGGAGAAGTGGGAATGGTGCACAAGCTTAGCTGTGGGTTACTGTTTCCAATTTCTCAATATGAAGTATAACAAAAACATTTAGAAGAAACAAGCTTAAAACAAACAGATCATCATCATCAGATTATGAATTAATTTATATGGGAGGTTTGTCAGCAAAACATATAAATGGAGTCAGTTCCTTTCCTGCTATTGAAGAGAAAGGTCGAAATGCAAATATCAAATTGAGGTGCCTAAACTACTGATTTGCTAGAGACAGTAGCTTATTAGGAGAGCACAGGCAATTTTAAATTTTCTTGGTTTATAGTGCTTTTCTCTGATGACCATTGTCAGAGATAAAATACTGTACATCACAGCACAAAAGTTTTTATGTTCTTAAGTTACAATGCAGTTATAATTTCTGGTCCGAATGATGTGCTTATTTGAATGCTGGGTACAATTGTTATTCAAAGTGGCTTTGACAGACTGAAAACACAAGCTGACAGAAACCCCATGAAGTTCAACAGTGACGAAAGCAAATTTCCACAGCCAGTAGACAGTAACTCCATGCAACAGTGCAGACTGGAAACCAACAGGCTAAAAAGGAGCTCTCCAGAAAAGGACCTGGGGGTCTTAGAGAAGAAAGCTGAACTGAGTCAGCAGTGTGTCTCCACGAGGAAGACTAACAGCATACTTCTCTCCTAGCAAGACTGTAGGCAACAGATCAGTGGATGTGATCAATACCCTTCTCCTGTGAGACCATACCCACGTACTGTGCCCAGTTTTGAACTCCCCAGGATAAGGAAGAATTTAATATACTAGAGTAAATCCAAGACAGTAGCACACTGGATGCAAGGAGATAGTGAGGACACTGGGTATGATATGCTAATTATCTAGAGCTGTCCTGCAAAACAAAGCACTGCTGCAATACCAAGGTAGAAAATGAGAGGCACTTCATATTTGGCATCCCACTGACTTACCTGCTAAATGTCTCACTTTCTACATTCACAGCACACAATATCTCAATGATAAAAAATCCAGAAAAAACAATGGAAAGAAAAGAGAAAAATTAAATTAGACTTTCATCTGATAGCCCAGTGCAGGTGTCTGAGCTGTACACAGTGGCTATCAAGAGTGCAGACAGATACTGGTGATTAGCTGGGTTTTAGACAGTACCAGTCAGGAAGGATCTCTTCTTGAGCTTGAAAAAACATTTCTCTTTTCAGATTAGATTTGTCCAAATTATAAAATTTAACTCTAACCCCAAAATACAAACACTATGCACACATGCACATTCATGCTCCTAGTCGCCTGCGGCAGTGGAAAGCTGCTGCTTCGCCGATACAGCTTCAAGAAAAAACCTTTACAACTGCACCAGAATTGAGAGTTTCCTCTATGACAAGTATTTATAAACCTTTAAACTTCTCAATGCCTAGATACAGCTATTCGTTGATAGCTTTAGTTCTCTCTTCATAGACTCCTTGACTCCTTAGGGGAAGACAAGTTCTGTGCTGTCAGCCTGTAAGAAACAAGGTTTCTGCATGGACAAGGAGGACTGTCCCAAGAGGACAAGTGCCACATGTAGGTAGAGAGAAATCACACTAAAACAAACTCCATGAAGGACCTGAAGCCAAGATCCAGTTTGGATAGATCTATATTATCATAATGTTTTCAGAGGTACTTTCTGGCAGATTGCATTAAGGAAGATCTATTTCTCTAGTTTACCACAAGGTGGAGGTGCTGTTACTCAGAATCACTCATTAAACGATAAGGAAAATGGTGGGTGTTGTACAACAGGCACTGTAAAATTTTATGGACATATTTTAAAAAGTAATAAAAAATAATTGTATGCAACTGTGAGATACGATTTTATTAATTTATTTTAAGCCAACTGTGCAATGACATAACCAACCATCCCTGAACCAGTGCTATTTCAAAATGCAGCAGCTTCAAATTTGCATTTGAATTACTGAATCCCGCAGATAATCACATATCTGTTGGAGGTGGAGACATCAGATAATATAAGTTCACCAAAAGCATACAAAGTGATGGTTGCCAGAGTCAGATGGGTGCCACCTTCTTGGATATATTATCCTGAAATGGTCTTCCCTGTATTAAGCCTTCTGGAGGTTAGTGCGAATCAAAAAAAAAAAGGTCATAAAGGATGGGTTTTTTCTATAAAAAATAGAGGTCTGGTTGTTCTCAGAGGCATTCACTCTGACCTACGTCAGCAGATCCAGGAGAGTGTTTGCCATCAAAAGGCTTTGAAATGGCTTATTAAGTCATGTTTATAGTATAGTCCACTTGTTTAATGCTTAAGCAGAGACAAATAATGGAGTCTTCATTTGGGCGAAATTTCTGCATGAGCCCAGCAGACCACAGCAATGAGCTGTTTCTCTCCTCCAAAAGCTTTGTCTTGTGAGTCTGCATGGAGAGGTTCTTGTCCTCTGCTTTCTTCTTTTATTTAAAACTTCAAAGGGAAAAGGTTAATTTTTTTTCCTGCAGCTTCATTTTTTCCCTCACATATTCTACTGGTTATTTTGCTGTTTTAAGGAGAATTTGAAACATGAGTGAAATTGGTTTACCTTACTTAACAGTAAGACAGACATGGAAACAATCAGAAAGGAGAGCACTATGGAGACCTGAATTTTGATGTTTTATGCCAGTTGGATACTTTTAATTACTGTTTGTTTTTCAGAAAGTAGTTGTCAGAGGTCTATTTACGTTGTTTAGAAGAAAGCACAAAATATAACACTGATTTTTTATGAGTAGATGCTTGCTATATTTCCTTATCTGAAACTGCTGGCAAATAAATGTGTTTATAGTAGCGAAGAGGGACGGGTTTTGTGTCAGAAGAAATCTGTAGCAAACCAAAGATGCCAGTTGTTTAGGTGATGAGTACAACCTCTCTATCTCCCTAGAACTCTTCTTGGTATTTACAGATGCCCTTCACCATTGAACTGTTGAACAGGCTCAAGAAGACCACTCATGCAGCAGCTGCATAGCTGAGGAGGAACATGCCTTGTGATGAAGTAACAGCTTCTTCAACTCATATTATGGTCTTCATAAAAAGACTCAGCTGATTTGAAGTAAATCTTGGGGTTTTATCACTGTGGCTCTATCAGTATTACGACTCAAAATAAGTTCACACTCCTGTTCTGTAATTGAGTGGTCTACAAAAATACATGTGACTGCTTACAGACATGGCAAATAGTTCATTAATCCATTCACTTGAGAATTATAAATTATTTTATCATAAACACAGGCACAGGTATACAGTTGAGAACAAGACTCCTACAGCTTTGATTGTTCCTGTTACATAGATACCATGTATTTTTTACATCAAGATTTTCATGCATTCTAAATTGAGGGTTATTTCTAAATTGAGGGTTATATTGCTTAAATTCTACTGATAAAGATAAAATGCTATACAATTAGGGGAAGACAAGCCCTTCAGATTTATTTATATCCTACCTAATGCAAATGTGAAGGTTTTTCTATTCCACATAAATATGCAATCACTTCCTTGAAACTTGCTGTCTGCATCAGCAGTTTCTCATGAGTTATACAAGTTGCTTGTCCTGGAAAAAAAAAAGCACAGCTTTCCCTTCACCATCAAAAACCCCCCACATTAATATAAATTGCAGCTCCTGGCAACCACAGGTGAGCATCAAACAACAGAAGTTACATAATTACAATTTTGATGTTTGAAGAAGTGAGCTAAATCCTAATATTCTTTCCCATTTTTATGCAGTTTTCAATAAAAGTTCCCATAAACTTAATCCTAAAGGGCTTGAGGAGGAATGAAGCAGGAGGAACCAACACTGGTCTACTTTTAGGGAAGTGAAAAATACTAGGTAGTAAATTGAAGCAACAGCCTATCTATAAATTGATTTTTGGATTTGATACTTTAATTTTAAACTGAACAAAATGTTTTATTTCTTTGGAGATGTTATTTATTTTTAAATTAAGCAAAACAAGTCTTTTTTTTGGGGGGAAGGGAAGGTCATAGTTAAGTAACATATATATTTATTATTTTTTAAAATATATATAGTCTTTCTGCTGAAAATGTTTGTGATGTTCTACACAAACGTTTGTACTGTGTTATCCAGCTCAAGTTATTTCACCAGCTTTAATCCAAAATGGATTTATAGATCCTGCAGATTTCTTTTATTGATTTCTTTTTTATTATTGCTACACATTTACAGCAACTTGAGACCCAGTTTAAAATATCATGTCACTGATATTTTTATCAGTTTTTAAAGGTCAGGAGATTTATGTCTTCATCTGTAGATAGTTTAAAAGTCTTTTCTTTCCCACAGCACTGAAAGAATAGGATTTAGGTATCAACCCTTTATTCTGATGTAACACTAAAAAAGACATGGCATCCCTCTTACCCCACTTAAGTGAGATGAGAAGGATTGCGTACTTTTTTCTGAATTCCTTTCAGTTGCAGTGGAGAAAAATCAATTAAAATTAACATGGCAATAGATTCAATGTGAGACCAGCATTTTGCACAGGTGTCCAGAATATTCTGTTCATTACTATGAAATAAATAAGTATCAGAGCTAAGTCAACCTGGGAGATAACGCAGGAATGGTTTTGATTGAGTAAATGATTGAGTAAACTCTTTGAGAGTTTGTTACTTAGAGTTCTATGTCTGAAATAAAAAACCTGACATTGAAACTACTTATTGAAGAAGCGAGATGAGACCTAAAGAGAACAAGGTTACAAAGGAAAAATGCAGAACACATTTAGAGACCCTTTTGACCCAGACCTACAGCTGACAGCAGCCAGAAAGCAGTGCACAGACCTCTGGCACTGCCCCCATGGAAAGATATAACATGTGAATGACTGCTTGGATAAGCTGCACATACACTCCAAGAGAAGGTGCCAAAGGTGTCCTGAGCTTACCTACTGCAAATGAATAAATCCCAAGACACTCTGAAGACTGATTGTTGCAAACCTTAATATAATTAGCATTGACACAACACCTTTGACAGAAATATGCTAAATACCATTCCAAGAACACAGAGCATGATTGTTTATAAGGCTTACATAATTTTAGTGTTAAAGAAATATTTTAGCACAAAACCAACTGTGTATTATTACAGTTTTGCTTTGCATGTAGATTGAGCCTTGATGCAATTACCAAGATGACCAAAGCCCTTGTCAAGAACAGAATGCCACTGTGTTAGGCAGCTCAACAGATGTTTGATTGTGAAGATTAGATTTCTGCTTTACTCAAATTGACAGTAAAGTATCACTATGCAATGGATATGGATTTATTTACATTTTATGATGAGCTTTTAAAATGAAGTGGTTGTTCACAGTGTGCAGGAGTATTTTGAGAATTTAAAAGGTAGTGTGCTAATAAATATGAGAGCTGTAGAAAGCCACCGCTTTCTCAGAAACAGAAAAAATTCTGTTGCAGAAATAATTCTGCCTTATTGCATCGTGAGACACCATCCTGGTTTAAATTAGGGAAGAATATCAGGAAGTCTTCTGTCTGAAGAAGTCGTGTGCAATATTAGTAGTATCACAGGAGGGTTTTTACCCTGTAATTGTGGTAGGACTGTAGATTGGGTTTTTTTTCCAAAGCACGCCGTTTGAGGTCCTATACATATTCAAGCAGAATTTGAAAGGATACATTTTTATAAAATGAAGAAGTAAAAATCTCAAAGGTAACAAATAACTCATTAGTCTGTTTTCTTCAATTGTCAGGTAAAAAATATAAATATTAATATTAATGGGATTAAAGTGGCTTTTTTATGTGTTATGCAAAACTGGTAAATCAGAAGCATTGTGTGTGATTCCTGCCACAGAAAAGGAATGACATTAAAGAGAGAAGCACCAGAATAAAGAAATAAACTTAACACGGAAATGGCCTGCACTGATAAAGGACTGAATTTACTACCAAAAACAGTGTTGATTTAACCAAAGCCCATGATAAATGATCCTGAAGTGCTGTTGGGTAATCATTGGAACCTTTTGTTAGCAACATGCAGCTGTCTAGATGATACTTTAGAGTAAATATAGTCAATTATGAATTTCCATTCATTTCCATGTCTCATGGGAAAAGCATGAGAGTGGGAAAACTGGAAAATAAAGGTACAGAGGAGCAAACCATAGCCTTCTTTAGCTGTTGTACTATTTAAGATGGCAGCCTTGACTGAAACTGGGGAAATGCTGTTTTAACTGGAGAACAAGTAGTGTACGAAACCAGAACTCTGAAAACAGAAAAACCATGAAAATTTGAGCTTTGTGGACTGGGCAATTGAATCTTCTCTAACCATGGTAAGTGAAAGCATGGATTTGTACATATCTTGGAGAAACAGCTGTACTTTGGAAATTATTTTTCTCCTTTCTCACTCCAAAACCATCTGTATTTGCCTACTCACTTGCATAAACAGAAATAAGAGCTTGTAGACAGTAACTACTCTCTCCTCTCTCATCTGGCACTTTGCAAAAGCATGCATTAGGCACAATCTCGACGGAATATATTTATATAATTTTTAAGGAGTTATTTTTTCCTTCTTTTTTTTGAGCCTAAAAGAATACATATCAGGAGAAGGAATGTAGTATGTAATTACACTTAACAAAATAAGGAGAATCATTTGCTAACAGTTTGCTAACTGCATTAGGCTTCTTTCCTCAGCCTAGACAGCAGCAAATCTATGTTAGCTGTTGTCTCCAGCCAAAAGGTATGGACAGATACAGATGGGCCCTATAGGACACCGATGGTATGCACCTGTTCCAGAAAGCTGATCCAGATGCTCTGAGGCGAGTGGGATAAATTGGGAAGCAGAGCCATGCCTTCAGCAAGGGCAGGGGAGCATGCCTTGCGTACCCCAGTGACCTGGATGTGGAATGTGAGAGTGGTTCAAGAGAGTCTGGACCTGCCAGCTTGTAAGCAAAACAGTGCATGTGTCCAGGGTAGGGTCGCTCACAGATTGCTTGGCACATGCATAGCAGTGCATACTATTGATACCTGCCACAGTTATATTTTAGTTGGTGAAAAATATTGCATCTAGTCTTGGGGGTAATGAGGATATCTATGTGAGAAAGCAAAACCAACTGCATAAATCACAATTCTACCCTGAAAAATATATCTCCACGAAAGACTAGAACTGGAAATTGTGCTTTGCTGAGGCTATGTGTTCAAAAACTGTTGACTTGTGAAGAATCTGGGGCAAGATTCATTGCTAGGCATTTGACTTAGGTAAGAGATTTCTTAGATTTCTTGCTTTTAGCTCAGAAGGATTTCTTCTGCATCCTAGTAAATATATATTTAGCAACAGCATCTGCCGCATCAAGATACATTTTTACATGTTTACAGTATTTTTAACATTGGAACTTTAATGCAGTACTGTCTGATTGCATAGTACTGCACCATACAGAATAAAACCAAAACAAATAACTAACAAAAAACCCCCACCAAAAAAACCCCCCAACCACATAAAGGTCTAGTTTTTTCATCTTTAACTATTATCATTTATGTCAGAAAAAAAATTACCAGCCTCATAATGATTCATCCTGTGTTCCCCTTTTGTGACTAGCAGTCTATGGGAAGAGATCATTTTGTAATAAATGTCAAAATGCATGTTTTATCTAAATAGCTCAACGTACTCTACTGACAAAATTTAGTTAGGGATAATTTATACTCTTCAGTAGCCAAAGTAATCTATGGGTTCTTTTAAATTGCTTTTGTTTCCAAAATAAACTCAGTTGACTGTGCAGCATGAAGCAGAATTTAAAGCAATATTTCATAAATCTGTCACTGAAGATTAAAGTAATCTTTAATTTACAAACGCTGTTATCAGCTCTGTATGTTTATTTAGCAGAGCTTTGAAAATTCAAGCATCTCTCATGCCTTGACCAAAGCCACTCACAACTTCACAGAAGAACAACCAGGGCAGAAACTGTCAGTGCAGCTCCTGTAAATCTGCACTCACTGGTATTTTTCAGTACAGCTGAACTCAATGGAATGCAAGGGCAACCTACAAAAGGGAACACATGCCCTTTCTCCTGTCCACCCATAACTAGGCATTTGAAACTTTTCCGTGTTCCTTACACACTGACAGAAGGTAAATCTGGACCGCTCCCACTATGTATAGTCAGCCCAGCCTTTCTTGCAACAGTCTTTCCTCGATCTTTCCTTTAGCCTTGCTCATGCCCTCTGGGAACATTGGCGTTAAGGCCATTTTTCTTGCCAGGCTTTAGCTCTCTATTTCCCACCACTGCTCCACCTCTATGCTCAGACATAAATGAAATCCTCCTTTCTCATGTCCTGGTGGATTATCACTACCTTGTTTATGTATCATATTTTTGAGAAACATCATAAAGATATTGACTTCTAAGAAAAGCTGGTTGTTCTGTCTGGTGAAACAGAAGGCAACTAATTTCAGTTTAGTGTTGATGTAAAGCAATTTAAAGAAAACAAAACACCATCAACACATTTAAATGTAAAGAAATAATTTTGAATTTATGAAAGCATACTTCCAAGCAGACATTTTAATAAACTGAAAGGCTAAGTTGACAAGTCAATTTAAACAGTATTTACAAATCTAGCAATGAAAGCAGGCTCAGCAGTTCAGTGGCTGTGAATCTTCTCCAGCATATAAGTACCTACTATGTACAGCAAGTTTCACCCTTTCTATATCCAATTGCTGGAACAAGCCTTTGCCATTAGTCTGTGTGATATTCTTGATGTCATGTCTTTCAGTTTAACAGTTGCATTTTGATAGAAGAGTTAAATACTGGTTTAGACAAAGGGGAAAAAGCAAAAGAGAATGACTCCTTCATCATTCACTTACTAGGGGAATTGAGGAAAGACTCAGCCTGCACAAACATTGTACGTGTCATGATATGAAGACCCTGAGATTGGCTTTGTTAGTTGGAGCATGGTGCTAATGAGACCAAGGTTGTGGGTTCAATCCTTGCATGGGTCGTTCACTTAAAAGTTGAACCTAATCCTTGTGGTCCCTTCCAACTCAGTAATCTCTGATGTAATTACTGGACACAACGACTTCTATTTCCTGAATGCATCTTAAATCTTCTTCTGAATTTAAATTAAAAAGTCCAGTTCTCTTCCTACAATATCTACTGAATTTTTGTGCTTAACTTTATAGATCAATCAACTTTTCATACAAAGAAGAAACACTGTGCCCACCCACATTTCCAAAGCAGACTATTGTGCTTTTATGTTACCACTCATGCTACCTTAGCAATTCCCCATATTTTGCAGAGAACTACCTCACTGATCATATCCCAGTCTTTCGTCTAACCATGGTCACAGTGCATAGCAAAATAACATATTTGGATTAAGTTGCTGGTATGCCAAGATCATTGCCATTCAGCATTATTTCATGATTTCCTTGCAGTTTCTCTTGTGTGGCTGTGTTATATAGAAATGGATGGAACATCAAAGTGAGAACTCTTATTTATTCTGTGCTTGCACATCACATAATGTGACATGTTCAGGAATAGACAATAATTGAATAAAAACAACTATACTGAGTTTGACAGATTACATTAAGTCATTGTGCACTGCACTTAATTACTGAAAGACACTGAATACATGCAGTAGTTCTGTGGAATAGGTTATAGTTTTATTAAAGTTCAAACATAATTGCTCATATTTGTCCACAAGAGTCCTGTCCTATTACTTGTTACCTGGGAGAAGAGACCAACAACCCCACCTCACTACAACCTCCCTTCAGGTAGTCGTAGAGAGCAATAAGGTCTCTCCTGAGCCTCCTCTTCTCCAGGCTAAACAATCCCAGCTTCCTCAGCCTCTCCTCATCAGACTTGTGCTCCAGAGCCTTCACCAGCTTCATTGCCCTTCTCTGGACTCACTCTGTCACCTCAGTGTCTTTTCTGTAGTGAGGGACCTAAAGCTGAACCCAGTATTTGAGGTGTGGCCTCACTAGTGCTGAGTACACAGGGACAATCCCTTTCTTAGCCCTGCTGGCCACACTTTGTCTGATACAAGCCAAGATGCCATCAGCCTCTTTGACCACTGGGCACACCGCTGGCTCATGTTCAGCTGCTGTAGACCAGCACTCCCAGGTCCTTTTCCACCAAGGGCAGCTCCTCCCCCAACCTGTAGCACTGCATAGGATCCAGCAGTTGGCCTTGTTGAACCTCATACCATTGGCCTTGGGCTCATCAATCCAGCCTGTCTAGATCCCTCAGTAGAGCCTTCCCATCCTCCAGCAGAACAATACTCCCACCCAACTTGGTGTTGTCTGCAAACTTATTGAGGGTTCCCTTGATCCCCTCACCCACGTCATTGGTAAAGATATTAAATAGAACTGGCCCCAATACTGATCCTTGGAGAAAACCACTAGTGACTGGCCACCAGCTGGATGTAAATTCATTTACCACCACTCTCTGGGCCCAGATATCCAGACAGCTTTTTGTCCAGCGAACAGAATCCCCATCCATGCCAGGAGAAGCCAGTTTTTCCCAGAGAATGCTGTGGGAAACCATGCCAAAGGCTTTGCTGAAATCCAAATAGACACATCCACAGCCTTGCCCTCATCCACTAATCAGGTCCTTTGTCATATAAGGAGATCAGGTTTGTCAAGCATGACCTGCATTTACAAACCCATCCTGGATGGGCCTGAGCCCCTGATTGTCCTGCATGTGCTGCATGAGGGCACTCAAGATGATCTGCTCCATGACCTTCCCCAGCACCAAGGTCAAGCTGACAGGCTTGCAGTTCCCTGGATTCTTCTTCTGGCTCTTCCGGGAAGGATGGGTATCACATCTGCTAACCTCAAGTCAAATGGGACTCCCCCAGTGAGCCAGAACTGCTGATAAATGATGGAAAGTGGCTTGATGAGCACTTTCACCAGCTCTCTCAGTTCCTTTGGGTGAATCTCATCCGGCCCCATAGACTTGTGTGTGTCTAAGTGGTCACTGACCATTTCCTCTTGGATTACGGGGACTTCATTCTCCTCTCCATTCCAGTCTTCCAGCTCAGGGGGCTGTGTACCCTAAGGAAAACGGGTCTTACTATTAAAAACTGAGGCAAAGAAGGCATTAAGTATCTAAGCCTTTTCCTCATCCT
This sequence comes from Cephalopterus ornatus, assembly GCA_013396775.1. Taxonomy (NCBI): domain Eukaryota; kingdom Metazoa; phylum Chordata; class Aves; order Passeriformes; family Cotingidae; genus Cephalopterus; species Cephalopterus ornatus. Next base: position 35,440 of record VZRE01002810.1, on the reverse strand, counting down.
TTCTCACTGTGTTTCCTCTTGCATCCAATAAAGGATGGGGATTCTCCTTAGGCCTCCTTTTGTTAAAAATGTATTTATACAAACATTTTTTAATGTTTTTTACGGCAGTTGGGCTGCGGCCTTTCTAATTGTCTCCATGCATAACTTCACGGTGTCCCTGTAGTCTTCATGAGTTTTCTGTCTGTGGGAACAAGTTAAGCCAGCAGCACCTGCATTCAGTTAATTAGGATCAAAAAGGAGTGTTTGGCCTTGACTGGTGTTTTTGATAAAGAGAGTTCTGTGTTCTCAAAGCCAATACCACTTAACGGTCTGCACGGTCTGCATGATTTTCTCATGGCTGAACACAGCCACTACATGATGCAAGGTGAATGTGTGGGATCAAAGCACTGGTCTAGAACAATCATGGGAATTTCAGTTAATTAAAAGACAAACACCAGGTGCTGTTTATGAGACAATATGAATAAAAGGGAAACGCTGGAAAAGATCAGCGGACATATCCCAAAATCAACTTCTGTGTGGTGTGCAGCTCCATTTCTTTCAGCACCCATATTTGCCTTACCTGCCCGTTCTTTCAAAGGCCATAAACTCTCCCTTTATTTCCTTAGTTCCAGCCAAATCTCTCTGTTTGCCCAGACCACTCTTTTTTTCCATCAGCTCATCTTTTAGCATGTAGGGACAGCCTGCTCTTGTGCCATTAGGATTTCCTTCTTGAAGAATTTCCAGGCTTCATGGACTCCTCTGCCCTTCAGGACTGAGAGAGAGATCAAGCAGAATAGTCACACCCGTGGATCCAGTAGTGTCCTGTTGGTCCTTTTTCACCCTGGGCTTCTCAGATATGGGCATCCCTGAGTCATTCCTCTGAGGGTACTACCTTTATACAGTCCAAGTTCTGGGTATCCACAGGGTGTGTTCACAGATGCCGTTACCATAACTTGGGGTGATGTGTTTGAGCAGTTGCTCCTTTCACAGTTTGCCATGGTAGAATTTTTGCCTGGATATGTTAACCAGGATGTGCTAACCAGATCTCACCTCTGCCAGGCCTTGAATTAGCCACTTCCTGTTGCAAATTCCTCCCTTCTGTGCTTATTTCAAGTTCCCGCTGTGATTGCTTATCTTATGACAAGTTCATCCTGTGGCCTGGACAGTGTTTGAGATAGGCAACTGTGCTCTTTAAGTCCTTATACAACCCAAAGTCTGCCTTCCAGAAGCCCAAGGCAGCATTTCTGCTGCTCCTTACTTCTCCAAGAATTGAAAACTATAATTTCATGATCACTGTGCCTCAAATCATCACACCACCTGCAAGTCCCTGTCTGTTTGTGATCAACAAGTCCAGTGGGCACTTTCCCTACTTGTCTCCCTCACCATCTGTGTCAGGAGGTTATCTTACACATGCTCCAGGAGCCTCCTAGACTGTCTTCTGTCAGTTGTATTTTCAGCAGACATCCCTAGGTTGAAGTCTGCCATGAGAACAAGGGCTAGCAATTGTGAGATTTCTCCCAGCTACTGATAGAATATTTTGTCTGTCTTTTCATCCTGGTTGTATGGTCTGTGAATTACTTGCATAAGCACAGATTAGTGATAATAACTGCACAGTAGCATCTTAATGGGCAGAATTGTCCATGTGGAAGTGAAGCCTGGATTTCTAAAAATGGCCTATTACTAGTCACGTAAAACTTGCTTGTCTATGGCTCTATGCGTGTTAATTTCCAACATCCACATCTTTCAAGATAGTCATTGTGGATCCTTGTGAGACGTTGAAGTCCCCTTTATAATACGAAACTATGATGTTGAAGAATTCTAATCTTCTGTCTTTAAGTCACACAAGCAGAGTCTGTAACATGGAAAAACTGTTTCTGCTTGTGTTATCCAGCCTTCAGCTTTTTAGCTTAAACAGTAGCTAAAAAAAATAAAACTTTAGATTAGGTGGATTAAATCCAGGTGAGCCAGACTCTATGAAGAATTGCCTTCTGATACTGCCAGTTTAAATGACATGGGAAAGAAGATGTAGGTGATAGCGACTGCAATTTAGTTGCAGCTTTCTGTCAATCTTTGTTCAATGCAAATAACTCCTGGAACAAAGGAGCTCAGAGAAGGTAGTTTGTAATGATCTTTGTCTGGTGGGAAATAACTATCACCACAACCAATGAAGTAATTTTCTTCCAAAAAGCACTGAAGGATGATGTCACATGACAGAATTAAGAGACAGAACCTAACAGCATTTGAAAATGATTTCAGTAATTATACCTGCACTAAAAAGTGCACATTCTTACACTCAAAGATATAGGAAACTTTATTTAGAACTTTCTGAAACTAACTTGTTATAGTAGAACTGCTTCAATTTGCTAAGCACTTACTGTAATACAAATAGGTTATCTTGTAAGTAGATAGTTTTCATAACATTAAGGTTATGTATCCAGCCTTTAAAGTGCCAAATTAAAATTTATATGGAAGAAATTCAGTGGGGTGGTTTGTTTATTTTTAATTTCAATTCAGACAGAGGTCTACTGTTTAAAAAGTGATAAATTCTAGGGCCTTTTCCCTTGTTATAGGAGCTAGTAAATAGCAATTTATTTTTTTACAAGTGAAAAAACCCTCATTCTGTTAGTTTTAGGTGGAATAACCGTCATGCCAGGGAAAGGATATCCAAACATGGACAATACAGAGTATATTAAAATACACCTCATCATTATTGTAAGTATCAGAAAACACTGTTTTAAAAATGAGCGTAAGTTAAACATTGTCTACTTCATTGTTTTAAGCATTTTAGTCAGTACCTTCCCAGATCAAATTCTATGAGATAATTACAGGACACAAAAAGATCTTTTCACAAATTCACCTTTTTTTTTTTTAAGTAATTTATTCATGAAAACTGCTGCAGATGAAAAAACGAATCTCTCAAAGGCAACACTGTTATAAAAGACAGCATTGTGACTCAGCACACTGTGAAGCAAGCTGTAAGTCCTGGTCACATAGTTTCATTCCCTCCCAAAGCAGGTCGCACCTTTACAAATGGCAAGACCAAGAAAAGAAAAATAAACACAAGAAGAGATCAGAATATTGCCTTACCACCAGAGGGAGAATGCAGCGAATCACCAATTAAGAAAAATAAAACCCCTTTTCCATTTTTTTCTAATATATATATATAGATATATATAATTCTGAAGTATTAGAAAAAAAAATCAGACATCAGTTGTATTAAACCCAAAGCTATGCCTTAAGCCACAGTGTTCACTTTCATGGACTTTGAATCTGAAAGCGATGACACGTAAAGGAAAGGTGATTGCCTTATAATTTGTAACATAGGACAGTGTGAGGGCAAAATTTGGTTCACATTTTCACAAGTATGAGTCAGTTTATATCTTATTCCTTTTTGGCATTTGATATCTCTAGAGGTCTTCATTAATCCCTTGCAAAGTTATGAATCCTATCTACTGCGACAATGTGTTGCTAAGAGTTAGTGGCTTCCAGGCACTGGATCCCGGGAGTCAGCTGTGGTCACGGGTGTGTTTTTGAGGTCTGCTATGTATTTAGAAATCCTGGAGTTTGTAGTTACTTCCTTGACAACAAACAAGTGCCTATTACATATCAAGTGGGCAGATGAATGGATTAAAGCACAGAAATTAAATAAAATAAAAATACTCCAAATGAATAAAAATTAAATACTCTGAATTAAGGGATAAACTGCAAAATGAAAAGAACATTCAATCTATTATTTCATAATCACCTCTGAAGACTGCTAAAAGCTAACTATTTGGTGAAATTGCTCGGATTGAAGTAAATGGTGCAGCACAATTATTAAAAAATGTAAAATATCATTTATGTATCTAAAGGATCACTAGCAAAGGGAAAGGCAATTTCAGAAACAAAAGATTGTTGCATGCTATTGCTTTACAGACTTCTTCAAAGCAATCTTTTTACAAAAAGCCTGTGAGTGCACAAATGTACACAGAGAATTTTAGGAGCATTTTGCAATGAGTGTAATAAAGATGACCTTGGCACATTACAGTACAGGTTGAGAGAAAGCACTAAAAATACCATTCTTAACTTGAAGAGTCACAGCCCTATGCAGTAGAAGAAAAAGATATACCCAGTAACGTGATGAGTACAACTACGAATTCAAGCAACACATGCAAATTATGCTAAAAGGTTAGGTTTACCACAATGTAGAGAATGACAAAGCAAAGGTACCCAACCAAAATCTGCTCAGTTGCAGCTGGTTTACACTGGTATTAGAACACTACCCAGCATTTGCTTACACAACACGGCTGAACAAAAATGGCCATTCTTGGTCAGATCAAAGGTTCACTGCAGTGCATCCTGCCTCTGACGGTGGCTGATAATGAACGACCAGAGAATAAAAAGAGGAAGAATATAACAATATTTCCCCCTGTAATCTTCCAGTCCCACATATCTGTGGTTTAGGGATTTCTTAAGGCAGTAGCAGTATCTTCGCACTTCATGGCTCCTGAGGTTTCACACACTCTCACAGAATTATTTCTTCACCTCTGTTGGCTTGAGAATGAACAAGCGAATAAGGAGATGTTTCTCCCCTGGGTTTTCTGCAGGAATGCGGTCTTGTAAAATGTATTACAAACTGGGATTTGCAAGCTTAGTGTTAGCATGGATTCCCATGCTGCAGGCTTCAGGTGTGCAGGATGTGGATCGGAGCTGGTGCTAACATCTGCAGACCTCTGATCTTTGCTGCTCTAAATGTTGCTCAGGACACCACTACTCAAGTGGAGGGGAACCAGCCTCTCAGAGAATTTGTGGGGTTTCAGGTTTACTCTTGCAAATTAATGTAATGAGCTTAAAAAATTAAAAAAAAAAATCATAGCTAAACCAAGAACATGCTGTGTTCTATTTAAATTCAAAGTAGTGTGAGATCTGGGCCAAGAACAACCTATGAAAATAGATAAAACAATACAGGGGAAAACTGCAAGACATTAATTAAAACCAAAAAAATCATTACCAAGTGTTTTTATACTAATAGGTATTAGCTGTACATATGAGGAGCAAGTTGTCTGCTTTTTTAACTAGCCTAAAGTATTGATTCTCATTTTAATGTTGTACCGAGTTTTTATTCATATGAATTGCAAATATAATATCTTGAATGTCTTCGCTTCAGATTTTAAGTTCTCCTACTTCCCCAACAGTTTTGTAAACAACAAAATTCTTCATGTTCTTTTGTTCAAAGTTTGAGGTTTGCAAAACAACCCGTTTTTCTGGGACATGTCAAGAAGGAAACTGAATTAATCCTGTAATTTCTTCTATTTAATAGCAAAATAACATTAAAGTCATAGAGGATATAGGATTTATCTTCACTTAGATTCAGCAAAACACTCAATCTAATCCCATTGATTTTAAAATAACAAAAAAAACCTGAACAAAACAAAACAAAAAACCAAAGTGCACAAAAAACAAAGTGCACAAAAAAACAAACAAGCAAACACAACAATACAAAAAAAAGAAATGGGTATCTCAGATCTGAAGTACTCTAACACAATCAAGAATGAAATAGATTCTCAGCAGAATTAAATGACCAATTCACCAGGAATCTGGCCAGCCACATCCATAAAGATCTGTACAATGCCATCGTCCTTAACATCCTCTGAAAGCCCTGTCAAACAGATGTCCTTTGCAGTATGCCCAGAAGGTCACCAAATTCAGCGTATTTTGGCGCAAGCTATGGAAGAGAGTGTTACAGAATCTGAAGCCATCTCAGATGGTGCCCTGCCAATCACCTTTAAAAAAATAACTAGAGGGATCCAGCTATAGTGCCCCTGCTGACTGCAGCTGCTGCTGTCTGGCCTGGAGAAAGAGGTGATTCCTCATTCATTTCCACTGACTTCTGAAAACCTCAGGGTCACACAGTTCTCCTCAGTGAAACTCATGTTTCTAAATATAAAATTAAAAGTGCTGATAAACATCAACTGAGCTGCTATAGACAGTCAGTAAAACTATATTTAATAGTTTAAAAGAGACCTCCTTTTTGATGACTATTTTCATTAACATCATTCAATCTACCTGCATGCATTACAGCAGGCAAATTCATTCTCCACATGCAGAAGTGTTATTAGCAGCCCAAAATGTCTTTTGTCTATTTATAAATATAAAGGCTTTATTAGATTAATTACATTAAATTAATGTTTTGCTATGTTTTTTCTGAAAGTTTGTTTTTAAGTATCAAGGAGTTCTCCAAGTTAAATAACAATATGCAACCACAAATATCTTCAAAATTAATTATGAATGCAAGCCTTGGCTCAGGAAAACACTTGTGCACTTGCCCAAATCCCACTGACATTGAGATAAACCATATATTATAGAGGAGCAAAATTTCACCTTTTAGTATCTTGAAGCAGCTTTCACACAGCTTGATCAGTCCTTAACTGTTTGTTTTAAGCTTTGACCTATGCACATGGGGATGGAAAAGGAAAACTATAATTGTTATGGTAGCAGGAAGACTGATATGCAGAAAGAGGAGACTAGAGAGCTGTGGAGAATTGAAGGGAGAATGATGGGGGCGTTGTTGTTGGTCAACATCTAGGCACCATCCAGCTGCTTGCTACTAAATAGTCTGTGTAAGTGGAGGAGGCAAGACTAGTTGTTACCCACTACATCATAAATTACCACATTGCCCAAACTGAAGATAGGATTAACCATGTTAACATTCTTGATTGCTCAGCCTTATTTCTTCTTGCCAGTGAAAGTAAAGGCTGAAGTACAGCATTTTCACTTTTAAATACAACATTCCTCTTGGTGAACAATAAAATATTTGTTTTGCAAAGGTGGCATTAGAATGAAGGATTGGTAGAAGCCTTTCCAATAGGCATTCAGAAACAACCAATATAGTCGGTAACATCTTGCTACATTTTCACACAATCTTAGCCAAAGTTAATTGTATTTTGGAGGAAAAGGAGGAGTGAAAGGAGATAGTTTTAGATGTTTCCATCACTACCAATTACAAAACTTGTGTGCCTGCAGTGCCTGTGACGCATGTGAAGAATTTACAGAGGACTGCTGCTGTTTCCTGGTGCAAAGTGTGCTAGCCAAATGTCAAAACAAATATTATCTGAGCTATCAAAAAAGATATGCCTACAACTGCAGGAATTAAGGAGACAAAAAAGCTGTTTATTTTTGGGAAAGTAAGACCTTTTAATCAGCTATTACGTCTGTATCCTCTCACGTGTGGGGAGTTGGGGGTTTTTTTGTTTTTGTTTGCGGAGTTTTTTGTTGGGGAGTGTTAATTTGTTTGGTTTGGGGTTTGTTTGGTTTTGGTGGCTTTGTTAGTTTTTTGGGGGTTTTTTTGGTTTTTATTGGTTTGGTTTGGGGGTTTTTTGGGGGGTTTTGGGCTTCTTTTGGTTTTTTGGGGCAAGGGGTTGGGTGGGGTGTTGTGTTTTCGGGTTTTTTTGCTGTAGGGCTTTTTTGGGTTTGGGTTTTTTTTTTTGCAGGGTGGAGGTTTTGGGGTTTTTGTCTAATATATGTACCACTGTTTACCTGATAAGGTTTTGGTAGCAGGGGCCTGCAGAAGTGGCCTCTGTGAGAGAACACCAGGAGCTGCCCTTATGCCAGACAGAGACTGTTCCAGCTGCCTCTGAGTTGGACCCACTGCTGACCAAAGCTGAGTCCATCAGCAACGTTGGTAGTGTCTCTGTGATTACATATTTAGGAAAGGGTAAAAATTGCTGCACAACAGCAACTGGGAGAGACAAGTGAGAATATGTGAGAGAAAAACCACAGACACCGAGGTCAGTGAAGGAGTGGGTGATGTGCTTCAGGTGCTGGAGCAGAGATTCCCCTGCAGCCAGTGGTGCAGACCATGGTGCCTATGGAGGTCCACAGTGGAGCACAGACCCACCTGCAGCCCGTGAAGGACCCTGCACTGGAGCAGGTGGATGTGCCCCAAAGGAGATGTGACCCTGTGGAGAGACTGCACTGGAGCAGGTTTGCTGACAGGATCCCTGTACCAGTGGGGGACCCACGCTGCAACAGTCTCTTCCTGAAGGACTGCACCACATGGAAAAAACCCATGCTGGAGCAGTTCATGAAGAATTGCAGCCCATGGAAAGGACCCACTTTGGAGAAATTTGTATATCCCATGGGAGGCACCCCACAACTGGAACAGGAAAAGAGTATGAAAAGGAAGGAATGGCAGAGACTGCAGCTTCCTTTTACCATTCCCCTGCATTGCTTGGAGGAAGGACGTGAAACATTTGGGAGTGAAATTGAGCCTGAAAAGTAGGTGGGTTTAGATTTTTTCTTATTTCTCATTAACCTAGTCCATTTAAATGGCAATAAATTAAATTAATCTTCCTCAAGTTAAGACAGTTTTACCCATGATGGTACTTTCTGAGTGATCACACTGTATCTTGAGCTTTTTTTGTATTCTTTCCCCCATTCTGTTGATGGAGAGGGACTGAGAGAGTGATTTGGTGGGCAACTGGCAGCCAGCCAAGGTCAACCTACCACAACCATTATGAAAACAAGTGAAATATAATTATTATTATGAGTTTTAATTATGTATCTGAACATTCAGAGAAACAGACCACATGCCAACACCACCAACTGAAAGCATTTGTTAAGCAGTACTCACGGACTAAATCTATGGGACTGGTTGTTGTCTATTAACCTAGGGCAGCCTCCTACTTCTGTACTTCAGTAAGAAACAACATGAGTGATCAAATGAACCATTTGTCATACACAGTAGAATGAATTATTAAGCTTAAGGAATGTGTCATGTGCTAGGCAAATGCTGGTCAACTACGTGCTTCAAAAAGAATATACCCAAAATGCAGAAATCCCAAAACATATTCTTAATTTAAACACATTTGTAGTATCATTGTTTCCAGTTCCTTTCTGTTTTGCTGGTTTGCTTTTTAGTTTTCCATATTCCTTAAAACTGTGGAAAGCTTCCTTTCCTTTCTCAAACTGATGGAGAGAAATTCAGCTGGGAAGGAAACTCATTATTCAAGCAAAAAAAAAAAACAGACATCAGCATACCCTGATCTCATTTGTGCCATTTCCTGTCAAGCTATAATTTGTCTTTTCCTATCTTCATTGCCTGCAGGGACTAATTTTTATGCTGGAGGGTTTTCTCTTCCTTTTGGAGCTTGTTGCTCTCTTTTTCTAGCTTTTGGCATTATTATATTTGGAATTTGCAAGGGGGACTTCCAATTCAGTTTTAAAATTCTGTGTCCCATTGGGAATCCTTGGAAAAGTGCCTCTATTTGCCATACAAAAGAGTTGTATGGCAAATACATCCACTACATCTCACAAAGATGTAGGGAAATATTTAGACATACTGGGTAGCTCGGACCCTAGCTGGAATCCAACAGCATCTGTAGAGGTGGTTGTCCAGCTCATACTCTTATGTTTCCCAGGTGGCTTTTATAGTTCCGTGGTAGATAGAGCTCTTGGCTAACATGATCATCATGTTACATAAGTAAAGGTTTTAAATGGCAAGGGTAGTTCTACTCAAAACAACATTTTATGATCAAGTTGGTTCTTGATCCAAAATTATTTGCTATCCATCTGCAAATCTTTATCATGATGAAGCATCAGCAGGCATATGATTAACATCTCTCATCTGTTGTGACAAAAATGTGCATGCCCTGTAAAATGCTTTTCTGCATTGGATTTGTTGTTTAACAGAATATAGTCCACAATATGCAAGGCCAACTGCAAGTACAATATCACATACTCCTACTCTTTCCCCAAAAGCAGGCCCTCAAAATATAATATTAACAATATAACATTATTTTGTCAAAGGTGTTGAAGCAGGAAAAGACTCTTTTTTGCACAGTTCACATGCTGAAATGTGATGTAGTATTTGCATGTATACACACATATGTCTGAACATAAATACACATATATAAATAATCACATGCAGTTGTCTCATTTTCCCTTCTAATTCACAGTTAATTTTTAAAGACTGAGCTCCTTGCAGTAATATTCTGGATCTGAGTCCAGCAGCAGTGAGAGACTAAAATAGGATTGAGACAAAAATGGTGTTAAAGTGATGTCTTTGTTGTACCTACACTTCAATTAACAATTGAAATGTTTGACATCAATATACTACCACACTTGAGTTGCGAAATCATTACATTAACAGTGCAGTTATAAGATGGGTATTTTTTTCCTTTTACAAACATAATAAATATAAATTTACAAATTGGAAATCTGGTGAGAGCATTATGCTGACCTGAGGAATATGTGACTGACCAAAGTCAAAGAGCAGAAGCCAGGGGCAAGGCTGTGAAAGGCAGTGGTTTTTGGTGGACCATCTCTCAGCCAACTGAATACACCATCAGATATAAGCAACGAGCAGGATTATACTTTGTCACGTCTAAGATTAAGCCTACTTAATACTCTTCCTTCTGAAAGCAGATATTACAGCTAAAACCGTTAAGAAAGTAGACTGCTTAAATATTTAACCTTTCATGTGTTTTGCATATAGCAATAATAAATTCATCGAGTTCTAGTAATAACTTTGTCAGTTTAATTTAAAAAAACTTTATACTAAGTATGTTTGCTTTAATCAGACTTTTAGTTTTTTGGGGGAAGTCAGTTGAAGCATGAAATGACATTTAATTTTTGATAGGGATCAAAAAGGAAAAAATGAGGGACACAACCACTGTTTACTGCTTATTACCTATAACAAGTTATAAACTGTTACTTTCATCATAAGATTTGTTCGAAGACAAATATTCATTTGCCATTAATAGACAGGAATAACTGTTTCTAATAATGTAAATATAAATACTTCATATTTTATTAAAAAGAAAAAGTAGGATAAAATTTATTCAGATTAAGTATGAGAAGGTTTGATTATATATGGGTAAAACTGCAGAGTTTGAAATGCAAGAGACCTGTTTACTTGCATAGTCCAGAACTTCCAAAAAGTAATTACACCATGGAACCTCTTTCAAATTTCTTATAATGTCTCTGGGGGGTGATAAAAAGAAAAAAAGAAAAAAAGATTGGGGAGAAGATCGAAACAGTTCCGAGACACTGCTCTAATAGCCCAGTTAGCATCTTACAGGATACTACAAAAGGGAGGGAGATATTCTGAAAACATTCAATAAAGGTGACCTTTGAGAGACACACAGAAGTGTTTTAAGTTGGAATCTTTCGTCATTAGCAATGCCTCACATCCTAATGTTGAAATCTGGATCCAGAGAAATAAAACTTCCAGAAGCTTGGTGTATTTGTAGTTTCACAAAGAAATGAGACAGTCACCAGGCACTTCAGTTCCAGACTGTGATCCAGAGACCAGGAGACATTACTGGTGGGTAATTTGGTATAGAATGAAATAATTCACAATAGAAAAATATGAAATTATTTTTACACTGAGCCATTGTGAAATAAATCCTTACCTCTTTGTCAGAGCCCTAGTATTGCATTAAAGATGGAAAAATCCATCAGGAACTGCAATAATCTTTATTATAAATGACAGTAGATAGAAAAGTAATATAATTTTTTTATGTGAAATTTTCTTTCAAAATATCTTTCAAAGAGAGTTGAGACTCCATGTCGTTTGTGATTTTTTGAAAAATAATAGGATTATGGAATGTATATTACTGATATTTTTATCTAAGACAGAAAAGATTGGGAAAAAATATCTTTCTAGGGCATACTCAATCTTCTTACAGTCTCGTAGAGGAAAGTGTTCAATGTTAGAAGAATAGTTCTAAGCGTACAATCAAAATCATCGATCAGCTTGGAATTAACAATAGGGATGGTTATCTGGCACTGCAGATTTATTGAGATTTTGTTGCTTTCCATTATTTTATAAGAATTTATGAGGATTTTCTGACGATGAATAAAGCATCACTTCTGTAAACATACTTTAAACAAGAGTAAGCAGTTGTGAAAGCTAATGGAGCAAAGATTTAAACCTGAATTTCACATACCTGCATGAAAGAAATGTCGTGCATGCACATGTGTTCAGATCTCTTTTTTAATCTTCTTAATACCTTTTTCCACTCATACTTTTTCAAATGTCTATCTATTTTCATCCAGCACTTTTAACAAATTATGATGTTTTTCCCCTCAGATCAAAGCTGTAACTTTTAATGATGTTTCTCTTTAAGGCCTACTGGGAGTCTTGATGAGTTAAATTAATATTTGAATGCAAAATTTAGCCACATTGGTTTTATTTACAATTAATTATTCATGATAATACACAATGAACACAAGCAGATATCTTTCTTTCATTCTAGTATTGCTGAAATGAAGGAGATTGAAAATGAACTAGAGAAAAGGCTTAAATCACAAAGTTGGAAATATAGATGTGTGGCAGCAAGAATCAATTATTTATATTCCACTTAAGGAACATTTAACCATTCATTCATCCTGAGAATACAGGCTAGTGCTTAAAGCACTTAACCACATTATAGGAGGGAATAGTTTAGATCCACTCAGGCAGAGACACCAGAACTATTTGCGGCTTTCTCATCACCAAAAGTGCTCAGGGCTCTCCTGCAGCGGGAACCATCAACCATATCAGAGACTTAAATCACAGCCTTTTGCAAACTAGTTCTTTACTTCCAAATCTTTGGCTTTTTAAAGAAAAATTACTTCTAAAGTTAATTTGTAATTTGATTCAAACCAAAACAGTTCTTATTTCACTTTTGTTTGGGATAAAGAAGGGTTAAATTTGATCTTTTCACTGGTCTTTGCACAGGATCTTTTCACTTTTAATACAGACCCATCCAGGCCTGCCAACAGTGGGAGGGTAGTGTTTGTGAGTTTTGCTCTGAATCAGTCATCATCAACAACACATAATGTCTCTGTAGCGATCATCTATAGCAAAAAGTTACCGGGCTGCAAGCACAGCTCTGCAAAGACAGTTGCAGCTTCTCCTGGCTGCTGCTCGTGGCTGTTGCAGAGACCAGCCTGCAGACAGAACATGGCTTTGACTCCACCATGTGGCCTCACACCGACACATGTGGATCGTCAGCAGAATAAACTCTGAGAACTACTGCACTAACTTCCCTCATTTAAGCCAAGGGAAATATAGCAATTGACTGAAATACTGTATTACAGTTCGTATGTGAATGACAACTACAGAGGATGACAAATGTTATATTAATAGCCAACATATCAACATTTTTTTGCTGAAGATAAGTTTCTGCTTCCATTATGGTCTCTGCAGAAAAAAAGTGGTGTGATACAATTATTTTGCCATCTTTAGATCAGGTCTTCCCCGTTTCTTGACCTGCTTCAGATTATAGTATAGCCTTTTTTTTTTTTCCCCACAGGTTTCAGTTTGATACTTCAAAATACTGTCCTGGTTCCCCATGTGTAATTACCTGACAGTTCAAATATGACCAACAAGAAATCAATTGGATCAATTCTGCCCTAGTCAACAGCTGCTTCTGCCTTCACTGGGTGATGGAAGTTAAAGGCTACAGACAACAGTGCAAGAAGTGATGAGTGGAAGAAGTCATGGGGTGAGATAGTGGGGGCTACAATCACAAGGAGAAAGCAGAATGATCAGGAGCCTATCTCATATGCCTGATACACACACAGAGCAGGAAAAAAAAAATATGGATGCAGATGTAGAGTGATGACATACCCGGACACTCAGAGATCCACTGTGAGTCAGCACAGAACTGGAGTGCTGGATGGATAGAAGCTCTTTAGGAAGATCAGTCAGGGTAGACAAGTTGAGCAAGTATACTCTGTGCAAAAGAGTGGCTCAAATGCTGAATTCTATGGGATGACTGGCATGACTGCTCATAGTCAATGAGTAAAAACTGTCTGATCCAGGAGATCAGCAACAGGTTTTCTCAGGTGCAGACGAGGTTAATAAAAGCACGACATTTACAAACAAGTACGTGATCAAGGATGTAACAATCAGTGGCAATTTTGGCCGCAATGACTGTCCATAAGATGGGGGAGGAGTCCTGGCTGGGAGACCCAGAGGGCAGTCAGGAAGACAAGTATTAGAATAAACATCTTGGAGTTCAGAGAAGCAGGCTTTTGCTTATTCAGGGGACACATAGGCAGGATCCTGTCAGTACCAAATTGGCAAAAGTTCCAGGAGAGCTGGTTGATTCTCAAGGACAATCAGTTTCCTCAAATAATAAGAAAAAATCTATCCCAATATGCAGGGGATCAGACAGATGAGGCAGGAGATGAGGTTGCCTCAGCTGGAAACTCGTGTCGGAGTTCAAACCCAAAAAGAGGAAATGGAGTTAACAGTAATGAAAGAGACAGAAAAGGCTGACATAGTAAAAATCCTCTGCCACAGATTTCTGGCAAGGTCTGTTCTTCCAGGGAGGATTATATATCTACCAGTAGAATTTCTTCAATACCCGTCTCAAGCTAGTCACTAAGTCCCTAAGGTACACCCTTCTGTCATAGCAAGAAGATTCTTTTAGCTATGAAGAAGGCCTTCTCAAAACCATGAGTAATCTGCAGACATTTTTCTCTCAAGTGAAATGTTAATTGTATCAGCAGTCATACAGGAAAAGGCTATGATACTCTAAGCTAACTGTGATCACTAAACAAGGAAGAACATAGTTTGCAATTTGCTTTGTTAGCGTTCATGGAAGTTATGCAATGTCACCTTGAAGATTTTATGAAAGTAAAAGGGCTGAGTCCATATAAAGCCCTGTAAAACAGATTAGGCTTCTTTTTTTAGTGGGGATGGCGGATTGGTTTTTAGAGTTAAACCCCAATCCTAACTTTAAAAGCCATCAAAAAAATCATTGCTTTGGGCCCCAATAAACAGTTTTAGCAGCAGGCATGACACTGTGTATGTGAGAAAACTTAGTCATAAAATCCAACTGACATGAGTTTAATAAAGTCAAGGGTCTTCTGTTTATTTGAGCTTTAACATCATCAATACTGTGTTCCATACATCGATACAACATTGTGAATATTTAGCCATTCTAAAGCAAATCAATTTCAAACTTGTGCCTCAGTACAAGAGATTTTTATTTTCACTTTTTTGACAATATGAAGAATGTTTTGTTTCTTAATTATGTAGGAAGATGTATTCTCTCTATTTCTTTTTTGCCCCTCCATTTGTGCCATATTTGTGCCATGAACGTATATCCAATCATATGGAGCAGATGCCTCGAACCAGACATTTTAAATTTTGAAAGGATTACTTTTAGGAATATCCTAAACCTATTAGAAAGCAGAAGTGAAGATTATAACTAGAAAATTCTTCTTCTCACTTTACTCAAATATTTACTTTTTGAGAAAATAGCATATGCAGTTTCAAATGAAAGTACCAAACAATATTGGATGTTTTTTCTGTTTCTTTCTTGCAGCACATATTAATTTTCTTATTTTCACTTGTGGTTGTAATTTTAGTATGGGCAACTTATACCAAGACCAACTGACACACAATTGGGAAAAAAAGCGAAAGCAAAGAATTAATTTAATCATGGACACTGACAAGGAGATCAGCATTTTGGTGCCTTATTTCAACTGTTCACAGAAAACTCATCAGCACTGCTTTCAACAAAGATCACATGGTATCAGAGATCCCCTCTGCTTTAGTTTTAATTTAGCCACTTATAATAAAATTATCTCAGCATTTGGGTCTTGGGTTGTTTTCCAGACTGTGGCTCAAAGCTCTTTCTTGCCTGGTTAATCAGAGCTTAGGCCAGGGGGAAGGAGAGGAGGAGACCAGCACTGCCCTCCAGGACAACTAGCAGCACCAGCTGTCACACAAGCTGCTAGCTCTTAGCTCTCTGATTGCTCATGCAGAAGGAGTGCTTTGTTTTCCTTCACCACTCTTCTCAACAGGGCAGTGTGATCAATTAGTTTTCTTCCCTGCCATGATGAATCTTCAGCCTGTGCTACCACCTGCTCCAGTTCTTCAACACTTACCCTTCTCACAGCACATCAGGTCCATTGTGCTGTCACCCCAAGTTGGGCTGAGGGCCTGTATTTGGGGCACTTCTGTGCATAAAAGCAATGTTTGATCTGGAAACTCCAGAAGAATTGCTTCTGCATTTCTTGAGTACCCTGAATTCAGCTTAATCCCCCATTTCAAGCCACTTCCAAAATAGCACCTGCATCACTTCAAACCAAGGACTGCAGGCAGGCAAAAAAATGTTCTATTTGCAAAACAATGAAACAAAATACAAGTTCTACCAACCAAGTCTAAGAAGGGCAAATCTAGGTTAGAGTAGAAAAAAACCAGAACAACCTGACTAGTCATTTTAACTATGCGGTTAATGGAATGGCAATGCAGGCTAATGTTTGCTGTTTGTGACAAAAAAAGAATAACTTAACAGGGAATCACTCTTCCATTATAACTTGGAAAGAACAGCAATGTAGAAATATATTTCCCAGCAGAGCTGTATCAAACGTTTAGGCTTTTACAGCTTTGCTCATGTCGAACAATACAGATCAGCTTTCCCAAGTTCCACTTGATGGAGAAAAGCGTGCTGTACAGACTGACCTCAACACAAAAAATTAATGATAACATTGTAATTAATAAAACATTCAATAAAATCAAAATGGAAAGTGTCTGCTATTTAATATAACCATTCTAATATTTCTGCATTTATTCAATTCCTTTGGTATGGGACTCTGTGAGAATTTTAATGATGTAGACCATGGTAATCAAATAGACAAGCGTAGAAAAATGACACTTCTCTATAAGCAGTCACTTTCCCATTCTAAGAAGACTTTCTTTCTGTAGTAGAGTCAGGTCTGCAGATTTAAAATCTATTGAAAACACTCCTTTTAGAGTTTCTAATTCTCCTTTGAGTGAATGTTAGTGTTTATCGCAACAGAAGACATTTACTGATACAGTTTAACTGCAAAGATAAAATATTTCAGTGCAGTAATGCACTTACATAAGAGACATCATAAATAAAAGTACATATTTTTCTCTTTTACCCTCAATACCATTGACAAAACCACTTGGAGATTTGGGAATTTATCTGACTTGTGAAAAGCTAAAATTTCCCTCTGGTGTGTTCATGAAAAGAGTATTTCTTTCTAACAGGGTAATCTTCTTGAGTTTCTGCAAAAGCTACTTTTCTGCATTCCTTTCAGTTATCATGTCACTAATATTATTTCAATGCTCATATGTTGCAGATGAGCCCAGCAATAAATGCCTGATCATTTCCAGTGCCTGATGCTCACCCCAGACTGTATCAAGGCCTTGGGAATGATGCCAAGTAGAATAACCAGAAGGAAGAAGTAAGGTCTGGGACAGGGCAAGGTAGCAGCAAGGCTCAGAGCACCACAGGTAAACACACAGTTGGCGGCCAGGCCAGCAGTCAGGTTTATCTCACCCTTAGCTCTTCAGGAGGCCAAGTGAGTAACTGCAGCCCAGATTAGTGGCTATAAACCTTAATTGCCCCAGGCAGCTGGCAAGCACTAGTTCAGAGGAAAAAAGCTCCAACCTCTCTCTACTACTGTGCACATTCCTCTGGCTTGCTGAGGCCTGGCTAGAGCATTCCTTCTTTACCCTGGCCCTGCCTGTGCACATACTGGTGAATATTGTCCCTTCTGTTACATTTTTCCATGAACCAATATGACTTGGAAGCCTGGATTCAAATTTGCTCTTCTGTACACTTTTAACCAAGAATAGAACATAATCAGGAAGCTGCATATGGGAAGAAAAACACTTTCATGGCCAGATAAAATGGGCAAGACCAGTTCTCGCCTGAATAGTAACAAATAAAAGTGACCCAAACCCTCTTCTTGGGCTACCTCTATATTTCTGGGACAACACACAGCCAAGAACCTGAGCCAGAGTTTAAGATACAGTAAATTGTGGTTATGTTTAGCTAATAAAGCTTTGTTCATTTTTTTCAACTATTACACAGAGGGATTTGCCAATGATATAGCTCATGAAGAAGGAATAAAGACACTGTCAATTCCCTAGAAGTGCTGCAAACAGAAAATCACTGTACATAAAGACCTCACTCGGCTACAATTGTAATTTAATCATCATAAAAAAGAAAGTATGTGGTCAGAAGGCTTAGTCATCAAAGCACTGAAGAAAATCAAGTTGTCAGTATGACCACCAGCAATTACCTTGGCTTCAGATCAATAGACAACCTGGGTACTTATCTGATCACCAGCAATGTTTAGTGAAGCAAACCAAATTCAGGCACAAATATCCAATATAAAAGGATTAGATCCTATTCATACTGCACTAATGGAGCTTACTACCAAATTCAGTGGAAGCAGGAAGAAATTGCCGGGTGTCACGGTTAGAATATTTGCCTTTTGTTTCTCTGCATTCAAAAGTGGCTTATAATCCTGCCTTGGATTTTATTTTTCCTGTGTAATTTTTCAATAATGTAATATAGTCCCTAGTACTGTATTTTTCCTGACACAATCCTATTTGGTTTCCATTACAAGAATAAGGTTGTGAACACTGAGAACAGTAGTTTGGTGGGTTTACCTACCATAGTACATTTAATGTAGTCTAACCTTTCTCCAACACTATATCATTTAGAGGTTGTGATCTCACTGCGGCAGAGATATTATGAAGTGCTTTCAGACAAAACCTCCAAACTGTGTTATCACAACGAAGACAAATCACTATTAATAAGATATTTGCTTAAAGTACACTTTAGCTTGGTGGCTAAAACCCATAAAAATATTGGAATAATACTGAAAACTTTCTGTAGAGTTCTGCATCTGATTGAATTAAAATAAATTTGTAGAACAAGGTTGTATCATGTAGAGAGCTAAGGATGAAAAGCTTTAAACCTCAGAATTTTCACTAAAAAAATTCCAAATATTTGCAGACAACATGATCTATCATGTCTGCACAAGTGCAGGAATTACTTTAATGTGTCTAACAGAAGGGCAATTTAAGGGGAATTGGTTTGAGTACTCCTCCTCCATTAGAGCCCAGCATGAAGTTTAACTTTTATCCAATGCCTGATTTGTTTTAATGCTGAATGATTCATGATACAGTATAATTTCATGTCAGGAAAGCAGGACCTTTTTTGTTACTATGACTAGATAATTTAGCCAAAGGATAATTTGAGTGGGTTTGTTGTTTGTTGTTTTAGCTTTTTTCCCTAGTGTCCTAAATGAAAATCTGATATCAATAATTTGAATCTAGGAAATATTTAATTTTAAATACTGAGAACTAATGCATAGTTTTTACACTAGCTATCTTTGCGCATTACAGGGTGCCCATGCAGTATTTTCTTTCTTTGTGATTATGGATATATAAAGATGCCTTTGCAAGCTGGATCAGAAAACAGACTGTTTTCCGTATTTTTACATATTAAAAAAATTAAATCTGTATGTGACCCTTGGTTTCACAGTTTTGCACAGAGTAATAATGCTGAGCAAGGATCATCTTTATACAAAACCATGATGTTTTCTCAGTTGGTAGCTGTCATATCCTAGATCCTTGGCTTTACAGTGATGTCATGCACATTCTAGATACTGATTTGGAATAAAATGTTTTCCATAGGCCTATTTTCATATTTAATTGTAGTAGTAACTTAGCTCTACAGGCATCTTTGCAGTTTAGCATCCATATTGTCAGGATAAATTGTAGCAAGTAGTTTTAGTCTGACTTTGATAATTTCAAGGACTTCATCTTGCTGTGTGTGCACAAATACCTTTTTCAATAACCTCTATATCAAGAGGTTAGTTATGCAAAACAGTAATTTGTAAAAATGTTAGAGTAAAATGCTACTCAATAGTTGGAAATAACACCTAAGCTTGCCAATCTTTCAAATCCAGGAGGCTAGATATGGCAGAGTGAAATTTGCCGTGTGTACGTTAGCTGTCTGAACAAAGCCACATAGGCTTCTTAAAATGGAAAGGGATAAGTACACTTAGAAGGTGATTCCTTCTATTTCTATTTTTAGCAGAAACCTAGACTTTAGAGAGATAAAACGGGATCAGAGTCATCTCATTAACAAGTAGATGACAGGACTGGAAAACTCACAACTTTAATTTACCTAAAAATTCACTCTCTCTCTATCTACAAAAATACAGAATCACAAAATATTCTGCGTTGAAGGGGACCCACAAGGATCATCAAGTCCAATTCTTAAGTGAATGGCCCATACTGGGGATTGAACCCATAACCTTGGCACTGTTAACACTTAAGTTTTAAGCAACTGAGCTAATACTTGTTTACATAATTGGTAATTTTGTAATGAGATATCCCTGGAAAATTGATTATATTCTTTTCTTATTAGCATCTAGACTGTTACAGAAACTCCTTTTCTTTTGTAAACAGGACAAATAAGTCTACAACATTTTATTACCCGCAGACAGATTTGTATTCTGAAGCTCGTGAGATGCAAAGCAGAACTATTTCTGCTTCAAGTAACTTTTGCTGTTGCACAGAGGCCTTTTTTTTGAAAATATAAGCAAAACCTGGGTGTTGGGACAAGGGTAGAGAGCTATGGAGCTGAACACAAGATTAAACGTTTACTACATTCACACAGAGATGAAGACACAGCCAGGAGAACAAATTTCCTGACTGCCCATTATTCAGCCAGTAAAAGACAGTGGAAGCCACAAGCTTTGAGGCAGGTTTTTCTAGAGACACCCAAGTGCAACACGCTCACCAAAATGTGCCCAAAGACTTGCTCTCCCACTGCCCAAGCCACTCCTGGCTGCACACCTTCACATGCTTCATCTGCTGGTGCGGACAACCTCTGCAGATGAAGATCATCCCGCTACCTTTCCAAGGAAAACCCTTCCAATGCCTGTAAATGTGCTGGCATTGCCAAGGCTGATGCATTTACAGGCGGTTCCTGATACTTCTCAAATTGCTCCCAGGATCAACCAGGACAGTAAAAATGCACATGAAGAGGTTAAGTTACAGACAGCAGCATTCCTTCATTTCTCCTTGCTGACTGAGGAGGAGTTAATATGTAACCGTTGCTGGAAGAGATAGAAAAAACTTCGGCGATATTTTGTCTCAACACCCTGTATAAACAGGTCAGTCTCTAAGACTGTCTGAATTTATTAGTAAAGAAAAGTAGCATCATTACTTGCTTGCTCAAACCACGACAGACGTTCTAATCTAGCGTTCTGCAGTACTTGCAGGATGCACTTAGTCTATGTGTGTGTTCAAAGCCATCCCCAGATAGTTATTTTGCATATACACAGGGTTTTTTTCTGGAAATGGAAACTATTTATTCACCTGCTAAGGGATAAAGAAAAATAACAGAGGGCCATTTCTTTTTGCATAGCATTGACAAGTATTCTTAATCGATTTTTTTTTTCCAGCAAATAAAACTTCTCCAGCTTCTTCTAGTATAAACTGTAGTATAAAAACCTCCACAGGTATTTGCTTCTTCTGCTTAGGGTGCTTCTGTGCATGCAGCAGTTAACCTAAAGATGAATAAACCCCATCCAAGTCCTTAAAAATTTCAAGTTTATTTCTGTTCTAAACTGATTCTGTATCTATACAGAAATGATGTTTAGTGGAATTGCATAGCAAAAGCACAGAATTACGTGGCCTTCGCTATGGTTAGGTCCATTGTTACACATTGGAAGTTCTCCCAGGAGACATTGCTGGGGACAGAGACCATTGCTTCATGCTTATCTTGAAGTCACCTGTTGCCTTGCTGGGATTGCTGTTGGCCAGGTACCAGCTTTTCTGGCAGGAGTAATTTAAGAATTGAACTAGCAGTAAAAGAGATGTTTAGGGGCTATTGCTAAAGGCTATTTTAATAACAATAAGGAAGACACACTGAAGTCTATCCATCCTCTGGCCTTTAAAATAAGTGCCATGGCATAGCCTTCGCTGACATGTTTCTCTTAGTCCAAAGCATTCACGTTTTCCTATGGGAAATGATCTCCAGACGGTATTAATGCGCTTGAACCAAGCTTCAAGGTTCAATGGCTGCTGATTGGCCTGGATCAAAACTGTGGTGAGGAATCTGCCAATAATTAACTGTGTAGGCAATTGTGTCACTGGTTTGTCCTTTGGCTTGCTGGTTCACCATACCAATTTAGCCCAGGAGAACTGGGCAGAATCATGGCCTATTGAAACCAAAGAAAATCTGAGAAATCTGTCAAGCTTGTGTTACACATTCAGCACATGGGATTTCACATCTGGTACATCATGCAAAGTAAATTAAAGTTCTTTGTGAAGATTCAGAACCATCATTTAGTTCCAGCATGTATTTGACTCCTTGGAAACAGATATTCTACCTCACTTTTGATCTAAAGGGAACACAGTTAGCAGAGATGTTACTAGAGGGGAATCAAAACACACAACATTACATTTTGATCAAGTCATCTCCTAAAGTGACACAATTATCATTCCATTTTTTCAGCACCAACTCCAAAGCTACAGTGCTGGCTCACAGAAGTGAACACAAGTCAGTCATCTACAAGATAAAAACCCCATATATTTCACACGTTCAGAACCCTCTTTGACTATTGTCCAGTTCCTGGATCTGGTTATCCACTGCTGACAACTTTAGACTGGAGTGTGAGTTTTCTATCAACATATAGTAGAAGAAGGGAATAGGAATGTCCAAATCATTCAAGGTCAGAAGTCTACAGTGTTTTACTCAAAGACAGACTACTCTGTCCTCACAACCTAGCCCGAAACACCTTCTGTGATTGCTGAGAAATTCCCTGAGCAGTAAACTCTTAAAGCAACTCTGTCTTTGCTTAGTGTTTGCTAATACTCATTTGAATGTGAAGTGACTATTCAGCTCAACCATGTTTACAACTCTTATGATTTTTTATTTATGAGCATTCATACAAACAGGCTTTTTGTTCACACAAATGCTTGCTAAAGGGCTATTTTTCATATGAATACCTGCACTCAGAAGGAAACAAGGATATTCACTCAGAGCAAAAATAATTGCTTCCTCTTGCTATTTGTTGATTTTTACTCACATGCATTTTACAAAACAATATATGGAAATTAGATAGTCAGTCACATGCCAAAACCAAAATGTTAGTAGATTCTGGCACTCCTGCTTATGATGAGTAATATCTTATGAACAGCGCTGATGACCTCAGTGGGAGAATTCAAAATAAAGAATTACTCCATCAGGTAAAGCCACAGAATCTAGCCCAAACCAGAAAATAACTGTAGACTGCATGCAAAAAGCAGTGACCCAAGCTCTGTGGTAAATACTTAAGGACGGGGGGATCAGACTTGTTTTTCGTTGTTTTTTTTTGCTTTTTCCCAGAATGTCAGTCTCATTTTCCAAGCAGTTTCTATGCAGCAGCAAAGCTTTGGCTGCCATAAATAACATCACAAGCTCTGTTATCCTTCCTTTTTTTCCCCCCAAGGGACGACAATCCTTAAAACACCAATGTCACCTTCTGCCATACCTAAGTTCATAAGAATCTAAAAGCATTAAGCAAAGGATGTGAGTGAACAAATGACAGAATCTTAGATGTAACCTGTTGAATAATATCATTTTATGGTGAAAGAAATCCAGGGTGTGATGCTGTAGGGCATCTGCAAACTCTTATTTCAGTATTCATTTGCTACACAACATCCCTACTGCAAAGGCTTCAGACTCCTTCTTCCTACATACCAATTGCTCATATATAAAAAAAAAAGATAGTATTAATGAAAAGTCAGCTTTGCACTTGGGAATATTTTTCATTTTATAATTTGGAGCTAAGTAAATAAAATTTTATTTCCAATCTTGATTTTCTGGAACTGGAGAAGCAGATTATAAACTCCTTTTCTCAGTGTCTGCCTCCCTGTCCCATAGCCTTCAGGTCCTCCTGCAGCCTCACTTTCCAGTCCTATTCACCTCCAGCTGGTCCTGCTTATGTCTAGTGGGCAGATAGTGACTACACATGGAGAGCCTACATCTACACATTATTACACTTCAAGAATCTGCTCTGTCTTTTATCCCCATACATATTCCCTATATTTTCTTTCCAGAGCCTTTTTCAATACTCAGTGGAGTGAGTTACCTCACAGGACAGTCCCTGTTCTTCCCCCAAGGTGAGCATGCCTGTGCTCCCCATCCTACAGCTCTCCTACACCTTGCCTGTGCCTTGGGGGCACCCGGGCCCATCTGTTGAAGAAATCTTACAGTAGGATATACCTTGGCAGAATGTATGTAAGATTGTGAGATGCTTTCAACACAGTCAGAAAAGTATG
Organism: Cephalopterus ornatus; assembly: GCA_013396775.1. NCBI lineage: Eukaryota > Metazoa > Chordata > Aves > Passeriformes > Cotingidae > Cephalopterus > Cephalopterus ornatus. The sequence continues at coordinate 11,373 of VZRE01002810.1, read as the reverse complement.
GGAAATTAGAAACAGTTTGAATTTTGCTGATTCCTCTAAAAATTTAAAAATATTATCAGTTTTAAAAGCTATGCTTTGCCACATTTCCCACATGACTATAATTAAATGGATGAACATGCCTGTGTTTGATACAGAAGATTAAGTTTAATTATTGTTTTGTGCTAAGAAGAACATTGGGGGGTGGGATGGCACATGATATTTGCAAGTATGGTACTAAAACTCAGCCTTCTGAAAGCATAACTTTAGCCCCCTGCAGTTGTCAGATAACATTTCTGAAGTTGTTGAGATATTAAAAGGGTGGCAGTTTATTATAAAGCCATTTATATTTTGTCAGACTGTTAACAAGATTTGTGTTATCTGTGCCATGCAACAGGAAGGCTGCTGCAGAATCCATAATAACTTCTTACTATGCATGCCAAATTGTTGGTGCAATTGGCAAAGAGAGGAAAGGAATCAGATTATATTAGTAACAGCCTACATGAGTTGAGAGCCATTACCCAACCCTCTTTATACTGTTGCTTGATTAAATTCATAGTACATCGTTAACCCATCAAATATTCAAAGTATCACAGACTTCAATATTATACTAAATTCTTGGAGTTAACAGAAGAGCAGTTATATGTACTTGTGATTCCAAACATGAAATTGTGGGGTTTTATGTGTTTAGCACACTTTGATCTACATATATTTAACCATTCCATTTATATTTAGCCATTAACAATTCCTTGCATGACAATATAAATATATTAAAAGTACTGAACGTGTGTATGCATCTATTTGTCTATATCTACACATGCCCTAGTAGATATAGTGTTATCCCAAGAATAACTGTTTTGAGTCTTCTCGTGCTCCTTTCTCTCCAATATAGCTCAACTTGTCGCCAACTTCTACTGTCTTGAGTCATCATTTGAAGTGTTAAGTGCATCATGATCAGACCCTTCATAAGGTGATAATACATCAACAGGGAGGCCATATATTGATGGAGAAATTGAAGCTTAACTCTAAAGAAAGCTGATAAGCCATTGCTAAAATTATTTAACTCTTTTTGAAACAGGGATCTTGTGAGGTTAAAATGCTGACACTGAACACTATCACCAGAAAGGCACTTACAGAAATGTTGTGTTTCTTGTACAGCTTGTGCTTTCAAAGTGCCATCTTCTAGGACTTAAAAAGCCATGCTAATTATGGTTTAAGATACCCATCACTTTGCAAAATTTACCTCGTAGAATGGTAGTTAGAAACTTCCCGTGCTAACTTTCTGAATTTAATGGCACAAAATGAGCTAAGCAAGAAAGTAAGGCGCACACATAACACAACAGAGGTACAAGGAAATTTTCCAGAAGGAAACATAACAATAATCAATCAAATTATGCATGTGGACTTCATTTATAATTTCCAAGACCAAAACCAAGGTGATTTGAGTTGAAGGATGAAATTTACCAATGTAGAGGTAAGACTACACTTATTAATCTGAAGGTCATACATACCTGTTAGACATCCTATCCCAGACAAAGGAGACAATGCTGAGCGACAGCTAATCAGAGATATGTCTCCAAACCTCCAACAGGTGTGACATCTCCAAAAGGAGTGAAAACAATGCCATATACATAGAACTCATGCTTGTGCTGACCAGATTTAATAGCTTGAAATTGGTTCCAGACACATTATATCATCAACATAAATGTGAATTTTAGCCAAGAGAGGGAGACAAAGAGGCACTGTGTCCCAGCTGCACACACGCACAGGTTAAAAGAACTTCTTGGAGACAGCCACGTGGTCTTTTCAGCACCCTTTGTGATATGAGAGGTGACAATCAAATTATATAACCTGAAGAAGAGCATACCAATGACACTGGGTCCTTCTCCTGTGCTCTTCAGGATGTCAGTCATTGCCATCTACTGGTTTGTACTTAGACAGTTCTTCTCCTTCCTAATTCTAAGTCTTACACATAGACTATGAGTTTGGTAAGAACACCTACTTTACTGCCAACCTGATCACCAGTCCCATCAGACTCTCCATGCTCCCGAGGATCTGATTTTTATAAATTCAGCATGCACAGAATTGACCAAGAATCATCATTTCTCTTCCCTGTATCTGCCTCGCCTGATTTCCACAAGTTTAGGTTCCCCTTCCAAATTTTCACCCACCACTCCTAAGAAAGCATTTTAAAATTTTGAAAGTCTGCAACATAAATACAACAACAAACAATAAATTTGTTGTTTACAACAAAACAATCCCTCTGGACACTTGATTATAGCTGGGCTGTTTGTTAATTCCCAGTTTCACATGAAGGACTTTCAGAACAAACTTCACATGGAGCTTGTTTTAAAGCATAATATTGAGATTCACTGTGCTAAAGATAAGAGAAATTTTAGCTAAAAAAGAAAGGTTTTTTGTAACTTATAAAACCCATGATATATATTTTGAAGGCCAGCAACCACACTCTCATGTAGAAAGAAGGACTTGCCTAATAAAAACCCCAACATTTTGCATCTAGGTCTAACTAGAGATAGTCATTAACCAGCTGTCTATATCACCATGCAATATGTTATTGCTACAGTGCTTTTTTAAGATTTAGTAGAAGCAAGTGAGTTCTATAATTATTGTTGACTTTCTGAATACTCAGACTTATCAAAATCTTGATTTGAATTATTTATTGAAAACAGCGCATAGCACAATGCCGAAGCTAAATGAAGATTCTAGTTTTAGACTGTGGCCAAGTCTTTTTTTTCCAACTCAGATTAGAATTATAAATCCTAGAGATGAAGATGGCATAGCAGGTTTGACCCAGAGGTCCTTGTCTCTTTTTTAAAGCTCTAAGTATGTCTAAGCTCTTGTTTCAGCAACCTGGACTGATGTAGTTGTATTGGAGTTTCCTAGATATTTTTACATGCTGTGAAATACCTGTGGGAGGTTCTTTTTCTTTCCCCAGCAAAAGACTAAAGTTTCAAAGAAAGTTTCAAAGAAAAACATTCTTCCAACCCAAACTTAAGCATACAAACTCAAAAGTTTAGTACCTAAATCATCAATTTTTTTCTTCTGGTAGTCTTCCTTTTTATGAAGCTTAGATAACTTTTTTAAAAAATCAGATCTGCTTGAGAAAATAGTTTCTTAAATTTAAAGTCACTAAGATGTTTTTAGCATTTTCACTCTTCTGGTACAATCTGGTACAATTCCTCACACCAGTTAGTTATATTAGCATAAAGTATAGATTAGTATATTGTTTTTAGATGTGAAGGTATAAGGTGCCTAAACCAATGAATTGTGGATGTCACTGGTTAGCTGGGCTGGTAGAAGTTACATGTAAACCAAACCTAATATTAGCATGTTGCTGAAACTCTCAGCTCTCAGTGAGAACAAATTCTTTTCAGCATTAAGAGGGAAAAAAATAATAATAAAAAAGGGACAAAACCTCCTAGAAGAATTGTGTTACTGGATAGTTTCTTGCACAGCAACTACAGTTACCTTGAGTAACATTATTACAGTAACTTGCAAACATCAGTCATGGACCTATCACTTTCTCTAGCATATGCTGAGCTCATAGGATACCCTAGCCAGAGTGGAAAGTGTAGCTTCAGTAATTTCTAGCTTCTCTTGATTAGCAGAACTGAGATTATTCTTTACCCAACATTACTACACACAAATACTTCCCCCGTACACTTACTGGCTTCTTCTCAGCAACCTGCCAAAGAACTAGTTCCAATGTTTAACAGCTGTACGTGGGAGTGTTGGCTTTTCTAGGTGGTGTCTCCAGGCATTTGTTCCTTCAAATGTTAAGTAGAAATATAGCTGTTGAAAATATCTGAGTAATTACACACTGAAATGTAAACTGGAAAGTAATCATGGAAATGATGAATCAAAGAGGACAAAACATAGTAGTAATGAGAGCTGTGGGAAGGTATTCTTATATGCGTTCTCTTATACAGTTTCTAACTAACAGCTTCTGAAAAGTAGATATGTTGTTACCCTGCTTAAAGCAAGAGGAAAATTGTACTTATGATTTTATATCAGGAATCCTGGATTCAAGTGTTTCAAAGTTAAGTCTGATGCTTATATATGCATACATATACATACATATATATATACACATATATACATATATACATATATATATATGTGTATATATATATATACACACACACATGAATACCAAGTGTCCAGGCTCTGAGTCGGTTTTGCATAGGCCAACTCTAAGCCAGAAGCCAGATCAATGTATTATTAGTGGGTTTACTAGTTCTAAGCCCAGGTAGCTAAACTGCTTTTGAAGAGGAGCTCAGGATGCAGGTCTGTCCTCAAAAGTCATGTAGAAATTGCATAAATCAGGAGGTCTTTGTTGACTTCATTGAAGGCTTTGGATCAAGTCAATAAGGTAAGTCAATGTGTATTTGGTGAGGTTTGATTTTCTTTCTTCTTTCTATGTTTGTATTTTTTGTTCTGTGAAGGATGTCATTGTCTAAGAAAGTATGACATAAAAGCTAGATTTCTAAGTTTTTGACGGGGCATCCAGTACAGCAGAAATTTTCCTCTTTAATTAATGGAGGCTTCTCCTTGGTACGTAACTGGAAAGTAATTTGAAAAACTAATGTTTTGAAAGCTAGGAAAGAAGATAGGCTGTACTTTAATTCTTCCTCTAGAAATGGGAATGGTAGTTACCAGTCTTGAATGAAGTCTCCAAAATAAATAGCACCAAGTAATTCTCCTATGTATTTTCTTTAAAGATTACTGGCAGCCTTTCTGTAGCTGAATGTGTAGAGTAACATTTAAATTCCTCATTCCATATCTGCATAAGCAGATGATACTTTCCAATGAAGGCTAAGAAATCCTATCTTGATTAGTGAGAATGGTGTGATTTTAATGGTGTGATTTTAATGATGTGTTTTCCTAAGCCACCTTACAAGGTCATTATTCAAACCTACAGGTTCTTAGGGCTGCTGGCAATGGACTGCAAAGAAAGTATTCTTAGGGATTCAGATAATATACACTACTTATCATGAAAGGAAGTAGAGGAAGAAAGCTATCACAAATCCCTGCATGCCCATCTATTCACATGCCTTCAGCAATCATTTATTACTTGTTCCATGCCTTAACAAGTGCCCATTTGTAAATAATACAGAATTTTGAATACAATGTATTCGATGTGTACATCTTCTGTTGTTCATTCATTAAAGAGTAAGATGGATGAGAGTGACTCCATAGGCTGTGCTCCTATCTACTCTTAGGATTCTTGTTTTGACAGATGAATGAGGTGTAAAGGCTGTGAAGCAGAAGACACCCTTTACTAATCCACTAACAAGCAGGATTATGCCTTCCTCAAGCACGGGAAATGACAAGTGTGTACTTACTTAATTCACTGACAAGTAATAGAACTGACATCAGACATGCTCCCTTCTTCATGTTTTTCCTACACCAATAAAAACTGAGTGGACTGGTATATTAACTAAAAATTAGGTTCGATTGCTTTAGGTATCTAAAATGTGTGTAATATTCATGTTTATCTGCATCAACAACCTGACATCTGTGATCATTCTCAATCACTGGAATGCCAGCTTGAATGACATTCACTGCTAAATTCACATTAACAAAATGATATTTTGTTGTCTAAAAAAAAATCAAGTAGAAAGTGTTGAGTGCATATGTGTTAAATTTTCTCTATTGTGAAAATCTAGCAAGTAGGCTGACCCTGTTTTTGCAACTTCTTTCTAAATTTGTCATTTAAAAAATGTAGGTGGAAAATGAAGGTGGGAAATCTTTGGATACATATTGAAGTAGAAAATATTATTTCATCTCTCTTTTGGCACTACTACCCAGGTTATACCTGGAGTATTTTCCAGTACCATTTAATCTAAGAGATTAAATAGAAATTCTTACGTTATAATCATGCCTGGAGTTCATGAAAACAAGGACAGGGTGTGGCCAAGGGATTAGGAAGGCAAAGTCATGCCTTTTATCTCCTTAAATATAAACTAAAAAGTCAAAGTCTGTTGCTCAACCCCAAATGAGCAGCCTGTGTTTGGAGGAGGAAGGCAGGCTTTTGACAAATAAGTAGCTCTGGCAAGAGAGCTTTGGGGGAAAAGAAAAAAAAGATGAACCTGGGAGTTAACCTTCCCCATTGCACCCATTACACAGGTTTGATCAGGCAACTTTTGCCACCTGTAAAGAGACTCTCAGTTATTTGTTTTCTAATAGACCTAATAAACAGCTAGGACTGATGAAGACTGTGAGATTTGATATTAATAAGTTCACCACACCCAGTGAGTGACAACAAGCAGCCAAATGGGGAAAGGTTTATTTCCATTTCTCCTTAGAGTGGGCTGACCTTTGATGTTTCTGAGTTGTCAGCTTCCTACTCTTTGTTTTCTCTCTTGGGATTTTGTACCTTTTCATGTCAACATTTTTCCTTTTGAATCATTGAACTGCTGCCTATCCCATTTCAACAGTCTTACCTCTGCAATTTTACCCTTCTTATCTCACATGGCTCCAGGCTACGTTCTTTCACTCAGCCCTTTCACAACATAGTAATCTTTTTAGGAGTATAAGCCAAGGTTATGCAGCTGTGCTGAGTTGGAGTTGGCCTTGGGTCATGAGAGGAGAGCAACAAAGGCCAGACAAGGATTTGTGTCCATTTAATTAGTAACTTTGAAGTCTGAGACAAACAGAACAATAGGAAGAGTTGAAGGAAGAGAAAAAGAAATTCCCAGTGGATATCAGCATGAGGGCTGTACTTTCAGGGATCTTCCTGCTGCTCTCTTGTGCTTGATTTCTTGGGGTTTTTTCCATGCTAAACCTGATGAGTAGTGAAGTGAGAATGTAAAGAAACGATAAGGAATAGAAGACCTGCCTATCCCTGAAACTGAACTCTTCTACGTGGAGATAACATTAGTTTAATGGTCAGTTACCACATAGCTCCCACAGCGTGTTTAAATAAACTAGACCAACACATCTCCACATCACCATATAGTGGAATAGTGATTCCAAAAGAAAGGTCACTTTCCAGAAGCACTTCTCTACCAACCCCAGAATTACCACTGACCTATCTCTAGTGTTTACAAGAGACATGCTGAGCAAAGGGTTTGGTCCTGATCCTTTGGAGAGCATTACTCACCAGATGCCCTCAGGTGACCTGCTTCTCCCTTGAAGCAAGGCCGTCACATTGTGTGTTTTGAGTGACATTTTTACTCTTTGGTCCTGGTCTAGAGACCAGGTAAGGCAAAGCAAGAATAAGATGCAACATGCCCTGTTCATTCTCCCACTGTTGAGATATACAGTCATGGTGCACTTGCAGTCACAAATAAGAAGGGCCAAAAGCTTGTGCTAGTTTATCCTCATTACCAGGAGCCTTTACACAGTGATCAAAAGACATAAGCATGCTGATATATTAAACCATTTTCATTTATCCAAAACACATACAGAACTCAGTGTGCATAGATGTGGTAGAGGGTCACAGCGGCAGTACTGGGTCACCAAAAAATTCTCTGCTTTGGGGAAATTTGAGAGTCAATGGACTCTTCTGGGCAATGAACATGGCTTTTGGAACATGCATCATGCCATACTGGCACTTTAACATGTTTTATCAGGAGTTGTTGAATTGTTCTTTAATTTTAATCCATGAGAAAATTATATTCTCTCTCTTAAATTACAGTTTACAGCATTATTATTCTAAAAGATAACTTGTTATTAGTGTCTTCCATAGAAGAAACTTAATAATAAATAAGGTCTCTTCTGTTTTTTCTCTTGTACTAATTGCTTTTTAGTTTCAAAATAATCAAAATCCTCTAACTTATCCTCATTAAGACAGATTTTTAATTATAGTCGCATGCAAATGCATACACCCATTGCATTATAAATTTGATCCCAGGAACTTAAATTCATTCATTATTTATGTATGGAAGCTTTTCTTTAGGTTCTTGAAAACTAATTACATTTTTAATTATAGAATATCAATATTTTGTTTTTTCATATGAATATACTGGAATTTCATCCAATTATAAAATCTACAACCTACAATTAACACATGTATTCATTCCAAAATGAAAGTTGAATGGGTTTCAGATTTTGGAGAAGTTGTAAAAGCTGATGTTTTGGACTAAGAAATTAGACTACACTGCATTAATTATTTAGCTCGATTATTTGCATTTTGCTAGTAAAAATAGGCTCTCCCACTTTCTTTTCTTTTAGGTATTCTACTCAAATCTAGTGCCTCACCTGACTAGCAAACAAAGGAAAATGAAAAATTCAGTAAGGATGTTAATGGAACAGATCTTACCCTAATTACCACATGCTTTTATGGAGCTGTAGACAACATTGTCATTCTTGCTCTCCATTTTCTCGAGGTTAAAACCAGATGTCAGATTTCTTTGCTCACTGAAAAACTAGCATTACACATTAGCACCCAAATACAACCCAAAGGGCATTGGTCATGCTTCAGATAGAGAACCTGTTGATAGGAGTTTGTTTCTGTCTTTTATGTTTTATTACTTTTCTTCTATGTTTGCATTTTGAAAGCACAATGTGAAAGATAACAACTCTGAAACTAGACTAGTGAAATAGGACATAAATAAGAATAATAACCATGGGATCACAAGATGATGGAATGTCTTTAAGGCACCCCAGAAAAAGTGTCTTTTTCTGCTCTGAAGCCCTTGTGACTGGGATTCACTCCCAGACAGAACCAGACACAAAAAGACATCCCTCTGCCTTGGACACTGAGGCCCAGTGTGAGACTTAATTTTCTCACTGCAAAAGAAAGTGCCTTTACTCAAAAAGTAGATTCTTAAAATACTGATCCCCATCCCTGTTGATTGTAATTGTGAGAAGTTAGTTATGTTTTCAATACATTTTGCTGACCATCTCAAACTCTGATTGGTATGGGACACAATGGCTTCAGTTGAGATGGCAGAATTAAGGAAATAGGTATCAAATTAGTCACTCATGAACTGGTTTTTAAACATTCTGTCATGATACCAAGTGTCCCTCTATCATCTGTTCAGCCCACAGAGCCAGATTCAAGCCTCCACAGAATATCTGAGAGAGACAAGACTAAAGCCAACCCTGAGAACCCCTCACTTCAAACTCTACTCTATCATGATGGCAGCTAAAATGATGTGAAACCCAAAAACTGCACTGGAAAGATGGGATCTTTAATGTCCTCTAGAAGAAATATCTTCTTCTGTGCAAAGTTCTCACTGACAAGCAAGACTGATCATAGTTTTGTTTGAGTTTTGCAATAATACAAGATTCATAATTTTTGCATTGTTTGTAGTTGAACTACACCTGGAGTTAAAAGATTTTAATTAAATACGTTTTGAATTTTACTTTCTATTTATAGTTTTACTTGAAAAATCCCCATAACATTAAGACAACTTGTCAAGCCTATATCTGAGATATGTACTAGGTTGTGGTTCACTCAGCCAGTGCAGAAAAGAAAATGAGCCAAGTTTAATTAACTATGTATTGGCATAGGAAAGAGCCAGGGTAATGGCTTTCTTTAGAATTTTGAGGTCAGGGAAATACAAGTTATGTATGGAAAGACAGAGTCTGAGACCTAAAGATCTCCCAGTTAGATAATATTTGCATTAATCACTCTGCTGATTTTAATTTTTCTTGTTCTGAAAATACATGCAGGTATAAAAATGTAAATGTGGAGATTCCTGACAACATCATACTACACAATGCCAATTAAAAAGGAAATTAAATTGTACATGAAGCAGAAGAAAATTCCTTGTGACATTACACTGGAGGGAATGATAAGAGAGCTATAATTACATTATAGAAGGAGATGTAAGTTTTCTCTTCTGAATGTGATGAGAATAAGCCATTAAAACCTCACAGACAGATGACAGAAAACAGAAAATAAAATTAGGTGTACTCTAATTTAACATAATTTTCAGTTGCTGTTATTGTACTATGACTATAGTATTGCATACAAAACCTGAAGTGACCAAAATGGAATTGGAAGTAAATTATGATTTACATGATTTACTGATTAATTCCATGTCCCTGGGCAATTTGTTTAAGGACTAGTTTTCAAAGAGATCGGATGTGCAAATAGGCATGTGAACATGTACTCTGCTTGCACATGTAATATATGATGGAAGGTAAATTGTCACAAGAAAATGGCCAGTTATTCACCTGAGTTCAGAGCAAGTTCACTTGAATAAACACTGAGTAAAAACCCAGCATTTGGCACCCTACCTAGATTGTGGAAAAATCCAGTCCCATGCAGAGGCAGTGGTATTAAATACTTACTGTCAAGTCTCATTTGAAATATTTCCATTTTTTCATGGAGCACCAGTACCTGAAATGGTACTCCACAGTTCCTCCTTTTATTAAAAAAACCTGAGTATCTGATTATTCTCTTACTAGATTTTCATGTCATCCAAATCTGCATTCCATTTATATAGAGAAAGAAACCCCTAGACACTTGGAATAACAACTATATGTGGCAGAACTTGATATAAAAATAGATTAAATTGATGACATCATCTCTACAGAAAGAAAAAAAAAGAAATGTTGATGATACATGGGGTATTTCCCTATCCTTTAAAAGTCTAATTACAAAGTATTATATGCATTATATGGGTCTGCAGCTTCAGTTGTGGTAGACTATACCTTCAAAAAGGCCTTTAGATCTACCACAGGACTTTGAATGACAGAAATAACTAAAATACATTTTTCTACAGGGGACAAGTGAAGCTGACTTCATGCAAGCTACTGTAAAATTGCTGCAGCTAATAACATAGAAACTGTAGAAGAAAGCTTTCTTTTCATTGGTTTGAAGCTAGTTATGTTCATGAATCACACCAGATATACTGAGCCATATTGTCATTCTAATAGTTATAAAGTTATTACTGATTCAAATTATAACTGAGAAGGGTTGGTGTAACCCCAGTGGTGTCCAGTTACTTGAAAATTATCTTTCCTGGTAAGATCTTAGAATTCACCCTTATGATGCCTCAGACCTTTTTGGATTTTTAAACTTTTGTAGATTTTAAAAGTAGTTGTGTAGTGAACGTAGATTTTAATGTGGCTGTATTATATCCCTTAGCATAATGTTTACACGTACCCAACCCTATTGTAACGGTTTGGATCCGACTTTCCCACCAAATGCTCAAACCTTACAGCTGGCGGCCTCTCCTCTCCCCACCCCCCTGTATGAACACAAGGGAAAGGGAGAAGGGAAAAGCTACTGAAACGCCAAAATGACCAGACCAAAGCTCTACAAAAATATACACATGTATTGACACTTACATACAATTAGAATACTATGTACACAGAAGAAGGGACCCCGAACACCTCCCCCTGCCCTGAAGGGAAAGAGGAGAGGGAAGAAAAAAAACAAAAACCAAAAACCAGATATACACAATCAAAACCCAG
>VZRE01002800.1:0-11202 GCA_013396775.1 Cephalopterus ornatus | reverse complement strand
TTTTTTTTTAAGATGAGGCTGGAATTTGCAGCTTCGGTTGCCAGGAGTTGGGATTTTCACACAGCAATATTCAGCATGCAGCAAAACAGTAAGGCTCTGAGAAAGCTAAAAAAAGCGTCAGGGAAGGGAAAGAGTTATTTGAGGAGAGGCAGACCAGCACAGATATAGATTACTGGGAAAGGGGAACTTGTTAAATTGAAATGTTCTTAGATGTGGGGAGTTTGTGTGTGTATAACTGTGTCATTACTTTCTCTAGGCACTGGACACAGAGCATCTTGCACAAGCATTCTATATGCTCGTGAAGAGAAGTCTCAGAAGACCAGAGTGTAGTAAGTCCCAAGGCCAGGTAGTTTTTTCCCTTCTCCAGGAACATTTTCAGGTCTTGCCCAGGGAAGGAGAGTCTTCCACTGCTCCCCTGTTCATGAGTCTGCTGAAAAGCAGCAGTTTGACATCTGGAAACTCAGGAATATAGGTGCTCTCCTCACACAGGACTGAGCCACTGCCATCAGCATTTCTGTACAGTGACTGCAAGGATTAGAGGATGTGTTATACTACTCAGAGAAGATCTCCAGGATGACCACGGGGAGAGTAGGTGAGGACTATGTGAGCGAGAGCATTGTTTTGTGCAGACTGCTTCCTGGGTACCTGGCTCAAATGTGGCTCTGTCACCTACAGAAAGCTGTGGGTAGACATCAGAGTAACCACTGAGCTTGAGGAGTTGATGCTCTACTCTTTTTCAGCAGCAGTCACCGTGAAGAGCAGTAAGGATGAAGTGGGAAAGCCCAGCAGCAAAGGCTGAAGACTTCAAACAAACTGACCTTCCCAATGCCAAGCTGTAACTGCTCTGGCTGACCTGGTGGTGCAGTATGATTAGAATGAGGAGGAAGATACTGTGGGCATCTTGCTTCTGTTTTGCAGCTGCCTTTTTCCTTGTGGTGACACTCCAGGTACAGGGGCAAGGGGGTGGGGTATGCACGAGATTGCTGTGAAAGCAGGAGACAATTCTGTGAGATGAGGGAGAACATTGAAGGCAACAGACATTTTGTGTACTAGTCTCTGCTTTAACAGGAGTGTTTACAGAAACTCTGCCAGCGACACTGGCCTGGTGGCAGTAGCTGACTCCAGAAGTGACATTACACAGAGAACATGCTTGTTGTAGATAGAGCTACTTGGATCTCGGAGAAATTTCTCAGGAGTGTTGCAACATACCGTGCCATGTTGCATTGCCTCCATCCAGCATTGCCTCCGTGTGTTTGAACTCATTAGGCAGGGGAGGCAATGCTGGACCCATAGAGACATGAAAACTTCAGGGTTTTTTTTTAACAATTACCAGAAGAAACCTGGCTATTGTATGGCTGTTCTTTGTTTGGAGCATTTTCCAGGGAGAAAGCAGAAGTTGTGTTGTTCAATCATATGTGATGTGGCCATATCTCAGTATAGAAATGTATTTCCTGCCTCCTCATTACAAATTCAAATTAAAGCTCTTGCTGTTCTGACATGAGATCACCTGGGCGGTGACTGCAGCCAGTGAAATACATGTAATTTGACTGACAGAAACTTCACATACGGACTTAGTGCTTGGTGCCTAAATTCTAGTTTGTCAAGCAGATGTTCTGGCTAGTGACAGTGACACGTTGTGATATGTGTATTTGTTTCCCTGAAGGTTATCACTGAACTGGGCAATTCAGAGAACAAGGTGTCAGTTATCTCCAGTTTACACAGTGGCCCATTAAAGCCTGTGGAGGGACACGCTTTTCAATTTAAGAAGCAGGAACTTCACGGCAGCTTCAAGACAGAGTCTGATGTAAACCACTTTCCTGTCCTGCTCTGGTGGTCTCCTCTGACTGGAGAGACAGGAAGACTCGGTCAGTGTGGAGAGGATTTTTGCTTCTTCACTATCAACAAGACCTACCAGCACGATCAGATGACAAGGGCATTTCTGTTCTATGGTAAGAATAGTTCTTTTTAAAGGAGCAGCTTTCTCTCCCACTTAGTTATTTTCCTTTGGAGATTAACTATTCTAGGTGGCAATGACAGAACAGGAAATTTACGCAGCTCATTGGACTAAATTTTGCTTGATGCTAAACACCATCCAGACATGCAGATTCTCTGTAAAAGTACTCTGAAAAGTGGCTGTGTACGTCTGTGGGATGACTGATGCCTTGTCTCATACTGCTTTCCAATCACATGTACTCCCTGTTCATAGGAGAAAAGACATTTTTTTGTCGTTGCCAAGGCATTTAAAGACAGTCTGAGATCAAGCCAGCTTTTTCCAGTCTTATGGCTTGTCACCCCTAGCAGAGGTTCTGCAAGGCCTTTGTTGCACTTGTGCAAGTCTTTTGTCTGCAAATGATACCCTTGCTGGTAACAGTGCAGCTCCCCTGACTCATGTGCCGAGAGATTGCTAGCAGACTGTAAATGGAAAGTGGTGAAAGAAACCTATTGATTCTGGACAGGGAGCAGCAGCTAGTGCAACCTTCTGAGCTGCTCAGAAACTTCCCACTACATATACTGTAAAGTTAATCTACAAAACACAAAAGATGCATCTTTTAAAAGTAGACCTCACTTCATTCATTTTGTTCTTTTTCCCCACACGGTTGCTTTCGAAATCAAAAAATGAATTTCAGGTGGAAAAATAAATTCAGGGGTTTTTTTCTCTGGCTGGCAGATTGACATCTCTTGTCTGGAAACAAAACAAAACAAAACAGGGTCCTGAATCTCATTCACCCAGTCAGAATACAGGTGAATTGGAAATATAGGGAAGAAGGGACTTCAGCTTGAACCAAAAACTTCTCATGACTAATCTTTTCAGACCTCCAAGTAGGTCAGCTTTGTCAATTGATAGTGTAGTGGTCAAGCATTAAAGCAAAGGAATAACAGCAAAGGAATGAGAAGCTGACCCAGTTAAAGACAAGGAAAGCTGGATTGTGTCACAGGAAAGCTGTAAAGTCTGGTGATTTTGGTCTCTGATAGTAATTTTGTCTGTCTCTTTTAGCATAAAAAAGACTATTATTCTTCATTTTTAGGAGGCTTGTGGACACGGTCTACTTTCACATTTTTAAAGGACTATTTATACTGGGAAAAAGACTTTTCCTGTAGTGTTTTTTTTTTTTGTTCTTTCTAGTGATGGTGGTTATGAACTGTGTAAAGGAAAGTGTCAAAATATGCAAAATTGTAACTTATTTTTAAACCGGTAAATGATCTCACAATTCTAAAATACAGAGAGAAAGAGAGAGAGAGAGACTTTTTCTCTCTGTCTCTCTTTCTCTCCCCATCTCTCTCTCTCCCACCCTACCCCCTTGATGCACTCAGCCGTGACCCTGCAAAAAGGCATGTCTTACTGTTACAGAATTTCCCTCTAAACAGCCTGCTGAGTGAAAACTTAAATATCTGAATTTCCATGCTAAGGCTGGATCAGAGCACAGTTTCCCCTTCCAAAGAAAATGCTTTCATTTTGGTCACTAGGCTAGTCAAGAGAAGAATGATCCAAAGATTACGAAAAATACCGTGCAAAAATATGGGGTTTGGATGTTTTCCAGCACAATTGGTTTGCTAGGAGCACCAGCTTTTCTACATCTTGTCCTGACTTACTGTCTTGGCCTGGGAAGCCCTGAGGTGTAGGCGATGCCTTTGGCAAGTGCCACCTCCTCCTTTTTGTAAATGAGGTGTGGCATCCACTTGCTAGACTTTGTCTCTGCTTTTGGGAGGGATTCCCGGTTCCCCCTTTTCAGTGTCATATAATTCACAGAGTGCTGTGTTCAGCATGAGCTGCCAATGTGAGTGAGTCAGCATGAGCTGGATCTGTCAGAGCCTCAGGGGTGCTGTTCCTCAGGGAGGAGGATGTCCAGCTGTTCTGTGCTGGAGTGTTTTGTGTTGGACTATGACTCCTGAATGAAAGATGACTCCTGAAATGTAGAACTTCTCCTAACAGCATGTGTCTTTCTCTTCTGCACTTTGCCACGTACCTAAGATTTACAGAGTAATAGTTTGGAAGTTGAAATTGCTCATAGTTCTAGTCTTGTAGTGCCTTATTTTTTTTCTATCCCATTGTATGCTCCTTTATTTCCTTCATCTCATGGGATAGGGAACATGCAGATGGTATCTTCCCTTTAATAATTTTTGTTTTCTTGCTGGACTGAGATTGATTAAGTGTTGTATTAGAGTCAGTCATTCTGACGTGCTCTGATTTGTACTCTGTCTCTCACTTCAAGAAAGACATTGAGGTGCTGGAACATGTCCAGAGAAGGGCAACAGAGCTGGAGAGGGGTCTAGAGCATAAGTCCTATGGCGAGTGGTTCAGGGAGTTGGGTTGTTTAGCCTGTAGGAGTCTCAGGGGAGACCCCATCACTCTATACAACTAGATAGTTGTATAGTCCAGGTGGGGATGACATCTTCTGCCAGGCAGGGAGAAGGAGTATGAGCGGACATGGCCTCAGGCTGCACCAGGAAAGGTTCAGCTTGGACATTAGAAGTAATTTCTTCATGGGAAGGGTTGTTTAACTTTTGAATGGACTGCCCGGTGGGCTGGTGGAGTCACTGTCTCTGGACGTGTTCATGAAACGACTGAACATGGCACTTAGTGCCATGGTCTGGTTGACAAGGTAGTGATCAGTCCAAGGTTGGACTCGATGATCTCAGAGGTCTTTTCCAACCTAAATGATTCTATGATTCTATAGTGCATTTTTTCTTTAGGTTTCTCCTTTGCCTAACACAACTGTCTCCTAGTTTAGGAAGTTTTACATGTTGCCTTTTTGTCTTTCTCTCATTCTTGCCTGCATTTTCCCCTTCTCTTCTCTGCAATGCTACTTTAAAGAGGGAGAACCCTTGCAAGAGACTGAGCTGAAGTGCTATGGTTTCACCCCCCAGCATTCCATTATTGTCAGTATGCACTGCTGCTTCTCTTTTTGGCATCAATTAGAATGAAGTGTTTTCAAAACCAGATAGACATTATAAACTTCTCTGTGAGAATTTGATTCAGTTTAAGTTTTCATCACCTTGCATCACTGTAACACATCAAAAACAGAATAAGCAAATAGCATTTTACACTGAGTGGCACAGCCTTTCATCCTTCTAGTGTTGAGGGCTTGGGACCAGTCTTGAGTGGAAAATGGAAGGTCACATACTTAGTCACCTTGAAAAACCCGATCTGATGCTCCTGAAGGATCTTGCTCTATAGGAGATTTTTGTTACTAACGGCCAACTTTTATCTTCACTGCAGTAGTGAAGTCTTATTTTGGTTTTATAAGGTCATCCCTGGAGTCATCTTGGCAGGCTCATGCAGCTGAAAAGGGTGGGTTTTTATCATTATATTTTAGTTTTAGATCAATATTCTATGTGAGAGTTTTGCTAGCACCCTCTTTTTTGCCATCAGTGATTTGAGGTCAGGGGTAGAATGGAGAGTGAAAAGTTACAAGTGTGACTGAGATGATGTTATGACCTGCCTCTGAGGCAAGGTAACTGAGCTTATGTTTATAAATCCCCTGGGGTGAATTAGAGCAAAATGAAACTGAATGACTGGTGTGTATATATGAACCAGGTTTATTTGTTTAATTGCAGTGGAAAGGAGGTGTGTGGCTGTTTTGGTTCTTTTCTATGTAAGTATAAAAATTTCAGGAAGAAAATATGTAAGGAAGAGAAAGAAAGAGAAGGAAGAGATAAGAGTAGATAGTGGAGAGGAAAAATAGCACCTCTGATGGATCCAGTGATGAGACTTGATTGTTGCAATTTTGATGTCCTTCGTAGGGGTGATGGTCACAGTCTTTATCTGTTGGGGATGGGGGCCCTCAAAACAGAGAGTTCATCAGGTTATATACATTTAAATTAGGATGGGAACTCCTAGATCCCTCCCCTGGATGGGAATTCTCTGTGTCTGATCCAACGCTACGAGGCATGCTCAGTCTTCTGATACAGAGTTCCTGAAAAGAGTCGGGAGTGCTTTGGGGTCCTTGGTGGCCCTTAGCCCCCTCTAGCGTATGACTGCTGTTTGATCCTGCTTCTTGTATCTGCACAGCTGTGCAGCAGAAGTTGGCATCAGGAAAGCATTACTCCACCTCCACAGAATCTGCTTCTTACCCATCTGTTCCCCTTAGTTGCTTTGAGAACAGCTTGTTAAAGACATCATATTCTCAATTGTCCTGGATGCAATCAGCCACGAAGTTTGCTAAACGAAGGTTAGGTTGCCATAGGTGGTGGAGTAGCTTGTCCAAAGATGAGGATCTGTGGTCTTTTCCAAGACAGCTGTTCAGTGTTTGTTTCAGTTTTTGAACTTCTCTTGCTTGACAATTCAAGTTAAAAGTTTTCTATATTCACTGCTTTTACTTACATGGAAAACAGATACAGTTATAAGACAGTGAGGAAGTATATTGACAGAGATTCAGCAGCTTTGCATTTAATCTGCAGTAAGGGTAGTCATACAAGTGTAGTGCAGTGGTACTGAAGGGAGAGTAGGATTCATGAGCTAATATTTTCAACTCAGTTTTCCATAGACCAGGCTTTGAGAAAAATCTTCTCGGTTTGTCCCAAAGCTTCTACCACAGTTTTCCCAAGTTGTTTTGTGGTTGTCTGTTTTTAGAGTTTAGACGTGGTTCTTCTACTGTTGGCATTAGTTTGGGGAGCTGTCTTCTGCCAGAAGCTACTTCTTTATGTATCTGGAAGGCAGCTGTGATACATCACCTCTTAATTTTCTCTTTGATAAGTTAATAGCTTGGCTTTCAAACTCTCTACAGTACAATGTCTTTCCAAAACTTGAAGTCATTCTTGTACTTTTTCTCCTTAACCCTGTCCAATATTTTAGCATCCTTTTTGTTGTTTTGCTACTAGAACCAAATTGAGCCTGCAGTAACCATTTCCCTGACATCATAGAGGAAATACCATCTATTCTCCTCTTTAGAGATCCAGGGGATTATTAAGCATCTTACTAGTCTCATTTAAGTGCATGAAAATAAAAAATTCCTAGTGATCCTTTGAAGTGAGAGGCCTTTAAACTAATATGACATAAAAGGAAAACACATCTAATATTACATACTGATCCCCCTTTTCTATATTCTTCTGCTGTGAAATTCGGTTTTATCTGTCATTACACTCTTGTGTCTTTGCATTATTGCACTTTTTGAAACTGCCTTTTAATGTCAGAAATGCGATGCTTGTAGGGCTGGTACTAAATTAAAACTAGATTTCTTTGTTGTTGTAGTGTTACATGACAGATAAGAGCAGAATGAACACAGTTTGCTTTTTTCTAGGTACCGACTTCAGTATAGACAGCTTGCCCCTCCCTCGTAAAGAATATCATGACTGGGCCCTTTTCCATGAAGAATCACCAAAAAACAACTACAAACTCTTCCATGAAGCAACCATCACCTTATTCAACCACACTGCAACATTTAGCCGCCATTCTCACCTGCCACTGACCACTCAGTACCTTGAGGGTGTAGAAGTCCTGAAGTCCTTGAGGTTCATGATCCCACTGCAGATGAAAAACATCCTGAGGAAGAGACTTGCACCCCTTGTATACGTGCAGTCTGACTGTGACCCGCCTTCTGATCGGGACAGCTATGTGCGTGAGCTGATGTGCCACATCGAAGTAGACTCTTACGGGGAATGTCTGCATAATAGAGACCTTCCTCAGCAGCTGCGAAATCCATCTGCCATGGATGATGGGAACTTTTTAAAAATACTGGCACAGTACAAGTTCATCCTTGCTTTTGAAAATGCTATTTGTGAAGATTATATCACTGAAAAACTCTGGCGGCCACTGAAGTTGGGAGTGGTACCAGTGTACTTTGGGTCTCCCAGCATTGTAGACTGGCTTCCTAGTAACAGGAGTGCAATCCTGGTATCCAGTTTTTCACACCCTCAGGAGCTGGCCCACTATATCAAAACACTGGATAAAAATGATGAAGAGTATGAGTCCTACCTACAATGGAAACTGAAAGGGGGCATTTCCAACCCAAGACTCCTTACAGCAATGAAGGAACGCAAGTGGGGAGTGCAAGATATCACCCAGGACAATTACATTGACACCTTTGAGTGCATGGTGTGTAACAGAGTGTGGGAAAACATCAGACGGAAAGAAAAGGTACATATGAATTTGTCGTTGTGTTTCAGAGGGGCTTTAAAGTGGCACCAGCGTCAGATTTGTCCCAGGAAGTTTGATTACCAGATTTCTGGCCAGCTGACAGCCACTGGTATTCCAGTGCCATTGTTTTGTGCATCCTCATGTAAAAAGGTGTTGACAGAAGGTGTGGGTGTGCAACCAAAGCATGTGTTTCCACTAGCTGTGGGGAATTTGTGTGGTATAATCAGAGCATGACTTGGAACTAGACTGAAGCTAAAAATTCTCACCATATATCTTTCTGAGTTTGAGGGTACTGATTGTAATTGCCACATTCCTTGAAGGTTTCCAGGTTTACGTTCAAAGGGTCAGTAGCTGTTTTTTAAACCCTCCATGAGCTCAGTTATCAGCATGAATCAGAAGCCCCCCTTTTTGTGTCCAGTAATTGAACTGGTCAATGCCTTTGGTATCCTACAGCCAATTAGGCTATATTTTAGTTGATCACAACCTAAGCAATGCACTACCTGGTCAGCCAGTAGAAGTGATATGAAGAAAACATTTGAAGTTACTAATGTGAGCTGAAGGGATGGGAAATCCAAACTGGTAAGCATTACATTTCACCAGTCTTTTCTATTTGAAGCTGGTGCAAATCTGGACAGATGGCCTCTCTCTGAGTTAGGAATACAACTGTGGAAAAGTATGGAATGGGTTAATTACAGGTATTCCTTCCCCATACTTTTGTGGCTCTCTAGTCAATAAGATGATGAAGACCAGTTTGCTCTCCTGGTCAGATTCATGGCTTGATTTTTCTCCTTAAAAATATATATAGTATGAAGTGTGTGCATATATGAGGTGAAAACTATATAATGATGAAAATACAACTCCTTGCCTTAGAATTTCATTTTGGAGGGGCCGATGCTGTTAATTTGCAGTCAGACCTTATCTGAGATTCAGGCTCTTGTCAGCATGACTGACCTGGTCCCAGACACTTTGGAGAGGGCTTTCCCTGTGACATCCACAGGGACATGGGCAGAGCCTGTAGACAGAAGGAAAGTGTACCTGACATGCTTTGATAGTTTATTAATGACATAGCACCTTTCTTCTCTGTTTGTATGGGTCCCTGAATAACCCCTCTGCTTTGTCTCCATTGCCAGGGATGGCTGCCCCGGAGGTGGGAGGCTCAGGTTAACCATCTGAGCTGCCCCAAACCGGAGGCGTTCTGGTTCTCATCCTCAAACCCAGGCTGGACTTCTCTCCAAAAGCTGTGGATACCAAGCTTCGAGCAATCAAAGAAAGAAGCTTCGGCACTGAGGCACTTGGTGGAAAGGAACAGGAATTTTACAGCTCAAGAATTTTGGATGCTTGTATTCAAAGAATAGAAACAACGATCTGTAAAACAGAGTGAGCTCCTCGGTAGAGTCTGTGAAATTTTCTTTTGTAAGTGACCTTATCATTTAGGATTAGCAGCCATAGCAAGTAGACCTGTAAGACTGAATTTGGTATGTTCAGTGCTCAAGGGTCACTAAGAAATGCTAAACAATAAAATTACGCTGCCAGGTAATATGTGTACATATATATATGTATATATAAAATTATTGGTATTTTTATTAGTTGCCATTAGTTCACATGTTTGAACACTAAGGCCCCAGTTGTCAGGGTTCTCAGAGCCCAGCTTTAAGCAGACAGCTAGTTACCATGAAGCAGGTGGATCTCCTTCCATCTTTAGACAGATACCAGCATGTCCTCAGGGCCCCCTTTTCCCCCATCCAGGGCCCTCCTTTGCTTCACTGATAGCCACAAGCTGGAGAGCAGCTGACACTGTTGCACTGGTACAGCTTCTGTGCTGCTTTGGAGGTAGAGTAAAAACTTGGGACTGTGTCCCTGGCTAGTTGTTTATTATCAATTTTCCTGGCATCAGCAGGATTAGCAGGGACTTGGCAAGCTTTTTGTCCTGACACAGAGTGCCAATGTAAAGTGCATTAGTGCTTGGCATGAGGAAGCACCATCTGTTAGTGGCCAGGGACAGATTGAATGAAGAATGTGCTGGCTTAGATTTACCCACCATCTTTTGCTAAAAATAAGCAGAACACATGAATATCTCTACTCCGCAGAAATAGTGTTGGGCTCAATCTGACTTACCTTCTTGCCTTTCTGCTGATGTATTTGTCTTCTGATCATAGTGTTTGTGTTATGTACAAACATGGAATTATATGATTGAAAGGGCAGAGTCCATTAGTGTTGAAAGATCTGCAGCAGGCTCAAGGAGAAGTAGGCAAGCAGCCTGCATGTTTTAACAGAGAAAATCTCAAATTACTTTGATTAAGAATAAAACTTCATGATCTTGGTCATCACTTGCCAAAGGAAACACCTTTGACTGGTATGCAGACTGTTGCAGTTTTCATCCCAAGTTCTTTCAACCTCAGTCTATGGAGGAGTCAACCTCCACAGGTTGCCACACAGGCAAATGTAGCTAGTAATATAGAGTTCTTCACATTGCCAGAAAGGCAAATTTTCACCTGTTTGATAATTGCCATGCAATTGTTCCTTATAGCAGGCTGTTTTAAAATTTCTGTCAAACATCTGGCTGTTTTATGAAGTGGTAGCCACATAGTGACAAAGGGGAAGGATATGAATAGCATTTACACCAAGAAATTCAGCTGCAAAAGTTACTTACCTTGGAAAAGTTTCCTCACCAGAAATTTCCTCAATGAATAGCTGTTGAATTTTTTTATTCCTTTTAAATCTAGCATCAGAAAGAGCAGTTTTGTGGCCACAGACAATATAGTATTGGTCAGTAGCATCAGTCATTGTTTCTATGAGAATGTACTTAGTTTTGATTAAGCAAAATAGTCCCACTGAAACTTCTCACCACTAGTGTTTTGCCAATGTGACACACAGCATCTGTATCTTAAACTCCTTCTGAGGTGGTCTGCGGTGCAATAATATCTAGGATCCACAAATGAAGCCCTTTAGGAAAGTGACATTAACACCAGACTTAGAGACTTCCCTAACCGAAATCAAGAGCTGGACATAAACCCCAAAACATTTGCAAAAGGAGCTGTTGAATCCCTATGACTTGCCATGATTCTCTGTTTCTCCTCCTAGAGTGATGAGTATTTGATACATGAAGGACTAATTGGTTGGTGGTTTTT
>VZRE01002796.1:0-11379 GCA_013396775.1 Cephalopterus ornatus | reverse complement strand
GTAATCAGGCATTGGAATGGGCTGTCCAGAGAAGTGGTGGTTTCTCCGTCCCTGGAGGTATTTAAGAAGAGACTGGATGTGGCACTTCGTGCCATAGTCTAGTAACTGGTAGTAGTGGATCAAGGGTTGGACTTGATGATCTCAGAGGTCCCTTCCAACTCGTATGATTCTATGATTCTATGATTAATTTTTGTTTCATCTCTAGGTCTTCTGCAATAGTAAACTCTCAGGAAAAAAAAAAAAATTACCAAGCCCTGGTTGGATGAGGCTTTGAGCAACCTGGTCTCATGGAATGTGTACCTGCCAGGGGGGTTGGAACTAGACGATCTTTAAGGTGCCTTCCGACCCCAACCATTCTACGATTCTAGGACTTTTTTCAGTCCCCCATGCTCTGCCAATGAGCAGGTGCACAAGAAGCCAGAAGGCAACAAGGCCAGGACAGCTGAACCAAACTGGCCACAGGGATATTCCTTACTACAGAAAGTCATGCTCAGTATATAAACTGAGGAGAGTTAGTCCAGAGGGGGGCTGTTTGGGGATGGGATGGGCAGCAGTCAGTGGGTGGTAAGCAATTCTGTTGTCCATCACTTGTTTCTCTTGGGTTTTATTTATCTCTCTCTCCTTTTCAATAAAATTTTTATTCTTATGATTATTATCGTTATCATGTTTATTAGTATTATTATTGTTTTTGTTGTTGTTGTTATATTTAAATTTATTTGAATTCTTAAACTGTTCTTATCTCAATCCATGGGTTTTACCTTTTTTCTGATTCTCCTACCCATCACACCAGGAGGGCATGGGGGAGTGAGAGAGAAGTTGTGTGATTGATGGCTGGGGTTAAACCACAACAGAGCCAAGAGTCCGAGAGTTCTAGGTGTTAATCTCCATTCCAACAATATTCGTGCACATATAACTAGAAAGCAATCAGATAAAATGCATGAGCAGTGATAAGAGTGACACCTTTCTTCCAAACTGTGGCTCTTGCCACTACCCAGTAGTGTCAGGTTCCTTTTCCCTTTGTCCCTGGAAGCTTACACTCCTGGATAACAGCAGTCTGTCTGCAATGGAACAACTGCAGACAGCATTTTCTTAGAGTGGTTACTGGCCCAACAGAAGGACACTTTTCATTTTGCCTGCTGAAAGCTGAATTATGACTAAAAGGAAATCTCTATTACTTCCCAATAAGCACACATGTTTCCTATCCAACAGCTCATCACCTGCGTTCATGAAATAGTTTTAGGATGCAAATCCCACTCTCACCTCAGCATCAAGAAGACGGGTAGGCAGTGAGACAGTTCTGTTTCCAAGGGCTGTCTATTGCTAACACCAATCCTAGATACCCAAGGGTCCCTATTAAATTCAAAAGGAAATTAAGTACATAGCATGAACTTACAAATTGTATTTCCAGACCAGGTACTTGACATTGGGTCCAGTATAAAACATGATACAGGATTTAGGCATCTGGCCTGTTCATGCATTGCTGAATATCACTTCCCTAAGAGTCTGGAGACACCTTGTGTGGAGATCATAGATAGGTAATGTGTTTTGCAGACAGTAAGTGCAAACTCCATCAAAGAAGCCGTAGCAACCATGCTTGCAATGGATTGACTTTCCTATTTAAGATAGAACATTTCTTTAGATGCATTATTGTGTGGACAACTTACTGCTCTTTGGATTTTTAAATAGGAATTTCCTTCAACCATTTAAAAAAAAAAAAAGCATAAGCATACAAATTTTGGATTTGCTCACTGCTCTGCAATAGACTCACATCATGTATGTGAACTCATTTGCTTTTTAACTTCGCATCATTATATGAATTTGAAGGATCTGTGGACTGGAAGTCTATTTGCAGAGGAAGGGAAAATAATTTTGATCACTCTTCCAGACAGCCTACAGGCAGAGATTGATGAGAGAGACCTACAAAGCAGTGGTAATAAACCCTTCCAACAACTGGATGTTAGACAGCTCACTGCAGTACAATCTAAGGGAGATTAAGACAAAATATAGCCTTTAGCATGGGTAATGCTTTTGAGGATCCTACTGCACCAGACACAAGCTTTTCCTCCATCCTGCCCGGTGGCTATGCCTACAGCACTGGGAAGCACAAGGGTACCCAAATTCTCAGCCTAGCTCATTCACTGGGAATGGTGAGATCATATCAGCTTTTCCACAGCTCAGACACCATGCTCCTTCAGCAAGAATGGCTCCTGCATCATCCCAGCTATCCTGCTCAGGAAACTGCAGCCCTTCAACTGTGCTATTTGGCAGAACATTGCTTTGTGGCCTGAGCACAGACCCTAAGTGTTGTGGGAAGTACAGACAGTCATAAGGAAAAGGAAAATAATGTCATGCCAGACCAAGCTGTCAGCCCACCACAAACTCTCTTAGTATCAGAGAACAAGAGGTTTTCAGAAAATGTATACACCAGGGAAATCTTTCTGGAGGTATCTCCTGGATGGACAAAGACAGAATCAGTCAGGATTGCTTAACATAAATGACACAGTCCCTTACTAAGTTCTCCTCACTTGAACTTTCTCTTGCTTCTGGAAATTTGATAGAACATGAGTTTTATTAACCCAGGGCACAACAAAGGAATAGCTGAAATTGGGAATCTACACTGGCATCAAGAAATGCCTACAGAGAAGCATTCCTCAACCTACAGTCTAAATGTAAAATACAGATTCCCAAAGAAAAAGGGACGCTTTTCCTATTAGGCATTCAGAATATGAGAATTGCATTTCAAAGGCCTGAATGTGTTCCTAGCAGAAGGGAACACAGCTCCTTTCACCTTCAGGAAGTAAAGCAGTCATTTATGCTGAAACCTTTCAGCTGGAAAGCAACTGTTGGAGTTATATCAAGCATTTGACTAAGGATACAAAAGCACATGAACCCCCATTCAATATTTGGGTGAAAATGTCTGCTCATGCAAATTGCATCTATCAAACTCACTCCCAGCTTTTCTAAAAATGTTGTGTTTTGTGGAGTTTAAAACTTTAATACTTAGATACCTTGTTTTGTGACTTTTACTTCAAAACCTTGTGAACCAGTGTTGTTTGTATCAGTGTGAAATCCAAAACCAAGACAGTGGTGTCAGCCTAATACCCCTCTCAACAGAACATCATACCTGCATTAAAATAATGGCTCAGCATAAAAGAGGGCCTAAAATTCTGAACAGATCAAAATTACAAGTACAATGGGGTTTTTTTACGTATATATTCCTGTTTAATAACTTAGTTTATCTATTGAGACTAATGAACAGCACACTTTATCTAACATGTTTGCTGAGTTACTGGAGTTGGAAAAACCATCTGGAATCAATTTTACTTTGTGTGATCACATTATTAATAAACTATTCAACTGCAATTCTCTCTGTGCAGGGAATATGTGCCAGTTTTATGTTTGAATCACATGTTTGTATTTGTGATCCAAATCCATCAAGAGACAGACACAAAGACAAGCAAATGCAGTCATTCTCTTGCAAACTTTTTAAATCCTTTCATTGGGCACAACATGGACTACAGGCTCTAGCTGTGCCAGAGGTAAAGTGTGGCAAATGTACATGGGAATGGACATAACTGTTTTACATAAAAGTATTTCTAGCTTCCAGTTTAAACCTAAGGAGGACAATGCGCATGTAATTTTCAGAGTTAAATTTGTGAAATGTGCTCTTCTTTCCTTTGTACATCTCAGACTCAGAAACTGCATGGATTACAGGGAGGAGCGTGCTCACCGGGGAGAATTGTTAGCACTTTTTCAGGCCTCAAAACCAACTACAGAGAGAAGGCAAAATATTATTTCTACTTGATAAAACATGAAACAGGATTTTAATTTTCCTCTGGCTTTCTTGCTTTTGGCTGATTAATTGTTGTACACAGATATGTTTATAAGCAATGAAGAACAATGTTAAATATATTCAGAACCTAGTTCATTACTCAAGCTAATCCTAAAGCTTTGGAGGAATTAGTGCAGGGACTCAGAAAGAATATTAAAAGACTGTTTTGATGAGTACTAGTCAAAATATTTCTGAGGACCAGAAATCTAGGCATTTTCTTAAGACAATGGAAGAGATAAAGAAAAATTTACCTTCATATATTTTAACGCTGAAGCATTCCCACAAGTGCTTAAAATTCTGGCTAACTCAACAGAGAATTGCACTGAGAAAAACCAACCTATTTTTACGTTTAGTAAACGTTTTTACTAACAACTATTTTAATTAATTATAATAATACTTTCAAATATTTTACAATACAGAGTGGACTATTTTATTATTTTATATATTTTGGTTT
This sequence comes from Cephalopterus ornatus, assembly GCA_013396775.1. Taxonomy (NCBI): domain Eukaryota; kingdom Metazoa; phylum Chordata; class Aves; order Passeriformes; family Cotingidae; genus Cephalopterus; species Cephalopterus ornatus. The sequence continues at coordinate 7,093 of VZRE01002796.1, read as the reverse complement.
CACATGTTGTTGAGAGATCATATTAGCTTCAGTATTGAACATGTCTGCACAATCATACTAAATGTCTTGCTCTATTTTTTGGATGCACCCATAAGTTCAAACATTAAACATGTAACTAAAATAAAAGTAATATTTCTATTTGTTCCAGAGCTGATCTTCTTTTAAGTTATCCAACTCCACTTCCTACAACAACAGTAACTTTAAGTGTCATGTCTGCTTCTGGAGAAGAATCTGGCTCCATTTATGTTTAAACACTTGTCAGATTCAAACTACATTTTGTCCCACCAGAATATTCACAGTATTTTATGAGCTGCTCTATTTTATTTGCAGTTATTTCTTCACTTTTCTCTTGCCTTACTGTAACAAACACTGTTATGTCTCAGTGATTTTACAAAAAAAAAAAAAAAAGGAAAAAAGCAGAGAAACCAAAGTCTGTATCTCAAGTGATGGTTATTTCCAAAACAGTTCACATGTGTCCTATCAGAGATGCCTCCATTTGCACCACTAACCTCCTGAAGATTTTTTGTTTGCAATTAATCAAAATATAACACTTGAATTAAGAGATATGATCCACTAAAAATAGTATTTCTAATTAAAAAATTTTATTTAAAAATTGAGTACAAATCATAAAAGGATTCAATATACAAGTCTAAATTTTCAAAAGCATCTAAAGATTAACTACCTTACTGGCCTAAATATACATTTTTAATTATATTTAGAAAACTGTCATTGACTATCAATGACCAAATATTTTGATCCTTAAAAAGGCAGTATGATGGAAAACTCCACTATGGAAAAACACATATTTTTAGAAGCCAAATACCTTTAAGAATCAAGCTGCTAGTAAAAAAATCTTCTTGGAAAATGTGAGAAAAATGAACTCAAACCAACCCAGTAACCAAAGAAATTAGGTGCCAGAAATTAGGTCTGAAGAAATTAGTTTTGAAATGCTTTTCTTCTCTGTGAAGGACATAACTATATTCTGCTTTACATAATAATATGAGGAAATAGATGAAATAATTTCTGTATGTATTGTCCTGAATAAATGTTGGGCCAGATTTCTAAAGATACACATGTTGGTACAAGTCAACTTTGTCATTCTTTGATTTCAACAAGAACGTTGTTGCCTCTGGACACTGCCCGTACTCCAGTATTAAGAACAGCACCTGGGATATAGAACAATCTTATTTGAATTCCTGCTAACTTATTAAGTGGTGGAAGGAATACTAGGGGATATTTATCTATTCAGGAGGAAAATAGAGGTGCAGCTGAACCTTGAGCTGTATTGTCACTGTAAGTAATATAAGAAGTTTCTTCAACTGAAATTATTACTCTTGAATAAGAAAAATCATGGTTTTTCAGAGAAAAGAGAAGTTATTTCAGGTCAAACAATTAGATGTCTGTCTCCTAGCTTAGATTTTCTAAAGGAAAGCATAGTCTCTAGACATACCAGAGGATCAGAAGGGTGCATTTTTAAGCCAGCAGACCTGAACACTTTCTTGATGGCTAGGCAGAGGAAAGGGGAGAGAGCAAAAGAGAGCTACTCCCACAGATTTCTTTGACAGGGATTTTCTAACTTTATAATCTAAAAGTCAGGTCCCTAAATGTCAGCTAGTCCCCTGGGCTCCTTTATAGTCAAAGGAGAGAAAAAGGCAGCTCCAGAAGGCAGTTCATCTCAACCTATAGTAGATATCTAAGACAGGTTCAATGAATCACTATCTCATCTCTTTCTTATCCTATGGCTATGAAGGAAATATGACAAGTAACTTTTAGATGTCTGACTTTGTCAAGATGAATTCTGCCTTAGTGTTATTTTTCACTCCCCTCTGAAATGTGGATTTTCTTCACCTTTGTGGTCTTTGTGACCTGGTTCCCTTTCTTGACAAGCTTTGTGATGCCTGACCTGACCTCACTCACTGACCCAAGCCAAAGCCCACTGTAAGATCCTCTTTTCTGTGAATGATCTTTAGGTTGGACGTTAACAGAAAAGCAGTATGAGGGCAAAGGCACTCATGAAGATTATTACAAAAGAGCAAGTTGGTTTAGTCCAGTCTCTGCAGGAAAAGTTCTCTCTTGAATCTTTAAGACAGGGCCAATGTACTGATTATCTCACTCCAGTCTAGAAGGTTAGCAGTTTTTTCACCTCATATCTTGTGCTATCACATAAAGCTCAATAAACTGCATCAAAATTGTTCCATATGATTGTCATCCACTTCTGGCTAGTAGAAAAGCCAAAGAGATATGCAAAACTCTCTCTGAAACCCATATTGCAAGAGTCTTTCTGCAACAGTCATGATAAAAAATGGACTTTCAGTCTGAATTCTAGAATTCCTCCTATTCTGGAATTCATCAGAAGTTTATTAGATTTAGGCAATACATAAAAATTTTGGTGTTAAAGTGTGTTCATGTTTGCCATTGAGATGAAATCAGCTGACTAATTTAAGTGATTTTTTTTACCCTCTCCTGACAAGAGTATCAGTTCAGCATATAATCAGTCAGCTATTTCCAGTATCTTAAAGCAGCATATAAGAAAGCAATTATAGTGAGGTTTCCTTCAGTGACAATGTTGAAAAATTTCTCAAACTTTCCACTGTGAGATTAATGGCAAAGATTTTTTCTGAAATTAGAAATAATTTGTGTTGTGCTTCAAAATACCTTGTATCATTCAGAACTAGGGCAAGAGTGGCCAGAAGATAAAATAATCTGAAAAACATGTTATTACCAATCGTGGTACTGCAGTGAACATGACAAAAATAGAAAAAAAAAATGGACCTTGACTTGACTGCATCCATTCTCTCCGCACATCTGAGAAAAACCAAGCTGCCATATATATAACTTACTGATTTCCTTATATTAACAGAATTCTTGTTGGAAGTTAGCTTTTATCAGAACACAAACCTGAAATATGGAAACTTCTTTGTAAGTTATGGTCAAAAGTGGCCTACACCTGAAGTAAATGGGTAAAGATGGGTAAATAACTAAATCCTAAAAACTATGGAAGTCTACCTGAGAGCTTACAACTCTGCAAAAGGCTAAGAATAGGAATAAAAAGTACCATTGCACTTGAATTTGCAAAAACCTACCATATTAAAAATAATGACAATTTTGTGTAGAAAATCTATCCACAATTTAAAATAATTTCTAAGCAGATTAAAGGAAAACATTTCACACCTGCAGTTTGAGTATATTTACCAATACATAAGGCTCCTATCTATCTACCTATATGAATCCATGTGAGAAAAATACAACAGTGTGAATTTCATTAAACCAAACTTTGATGTTCTTTACACAATTGTATCAAAACCGAGGGATCTTTATCACTTTCTCATTAGAATTAACTGGGTAAATGTACACAGCAAAATGTACCATTACTGTAATTTCATTATTATACATGTACTATTAGAATGTAAAATACAAGAAATATTCCATTATCTTAGTCCAGCAAGGAATTTAGCACCAAACAAAAACACTAGCAAAATGAAAGAAAGACCTATGTTACTTTTAAGGCTACTCTGTCTTTCTCAGAAATGTAGAGTAAATGGATTTCAATCTCAAAACGGACTTCCTTTTTCCTACTAGTTCTCCTTTAATGAACATTTATGTTTTAAATCTAATCAAATATCTGTGACACCCACTCTATCATGTATGGATTCGGGGGGGGTTTTCTGCTCTCTTTCACCTAGTCACTATTTCATTTAAAAAAATATACTTTATTTAACTAAAAAAACCTGTCTTCTTTAGTTTAAAAGCCCTTTTGGCCTCCAGGGAAGCTCGCTATACAGAAAAATCCTCAGAAGATCCATTCCAGAGCTCTGGTCAGCTTCAGATCCCATTAGAAAAAAATTTTAAAGGGACTTTCAAATAATGGACCATACAGCCTAATAACGGGAATATTTATGACTGTAATCCTAAGCATCTAGGAGCTGAAGCCCTACTTTTTACCACTGCAATGCTGGTATAAATCATCCTTACACTTTGTCTGTGGATTGTTGCTAGGCTTTCCACAGGATACCAGGATGACTCTTGCTATGGCTGTAGCATGAGCGGCCTTGCTGATACAGATCCCACAAATGGTGCATCATACTCTACAATGCAGAGAAGCTGCCTATGCCACGTGTGATCAAATGCTCTGCTGAAAAGATGTGTGATAAAATTACCACTTGACCTTCCTAGAAACATCACTATTAAAAAAATGAGGAAAACTGAGGAAAATCAATTGACTTTTGCTTTTTATTTCTCAAAATGTTAAAATCTTGATTGGAATCAATCAGGTGTGTGTGAACCAAAATGAAACAAGGTCTAATACTTCAAAGATGGAAATATTTGCATCTGTGATCCATCTCCTGGCTTACAGACCAAGGCCTCCAGGGATCACAACAAATCCACATCATCTTTCTAAACGTCAGTTTTGTGCTTTGACCTCTGGCTTAGATATCAGAAAAAAAACACACAAAACCACATAAGTCCCTAGTGATTACATTAACACAGATGTTGAAAAGAATAATTTTGCTGAGTGAAAGTCATCATGAACTTAGACAAGTTATTAAACTTTCTTCCACAGGTACTTTGCTAAAACAGAGCTTAGGCAATACATTGCCAGCCACTTCAGAAAGAGTTTATTGTTGCTTTATGTTAATTTTACTTTGTTTGATCACATAAAGCCCTTTCTGGTAAATGATATGTGCATTTATAAGTAATTTTCAGATCTAAGGATTAAAAGCACTAGCTAAAAATGTTATCATCGTTTCCACTGCAAAGGATTCAGAAAATGGGAACCTTTTTGTTTGAGAGGAATTTAAATTATACACTAGGGCTACAGAATATAGCTTTATACACTAATGTAAAGTCGTTACTGAAAATTCCAACACAGATCTAATGAAATCATTAGCACTGACAAATTACACACCTATATTTTGCAAATCACCCATACAATCTCTTTTTTAGCAGTTCATAAATTGGAGAAATCTTACAAGAATTAGTCTCCAGAAATATAGCCCTCTCTTTTTCTCCATCTCTTTCATATATTTATCACAAGCAGTAGTTACTTACATGCTCATAACTCATTTCTCTGGCCAAGAGAAGGCAGTTTTGTGTCTGCAGGTCATAACCCTGGACTGGAAGGTTATGAGAAGACTCCAGAGCCTTGGTCTCATGAGAGCACCTAAGAAAACTTTCCACAGGGCTCACCATTTCTACCCTCCTAGGGTCTGACTAGAGCTGCCAACACAGGTCTGGGCCCACAGTAACCTCTTCTCCATGCTGGAGTTTAGCAGTGGATAAACTTAATAGCTTCTTGTTCACGTTGCTTTACAAGGAAGGCTGTAAAGCTGCATGTGCATTACCGATGTGGTTGTTTCAACCTGCTTTGTTCCTATCAGCACATGATACCATATTTAATATGACACTAAGTTTAGAGTGATTTTCATACAGCACCGATAAAAAAGTATGAGCAGTGAATTTCAAGCGTTTCCACACAGATGGCAATGCAGTATGGAAAACTATTCAATTTTCCCACACTCAGATAAGAAAGTATAAATGTCAAATATACTGGAGATTTTCCTCTGAGGAAAAGAAAAATGAAAAAAAAAAAAAACAGTTAGGAACCAACATCTTGATGGAGTTCAGCAACCCCTATTTGTCACTTGTTACACAATCTTCCTTATTTCAAGCCAGTGGGTTGATTCACTGGAATGTGCCACTTCAAACCACTATATTTTGCAATCTCTTACTGCCATCTTATGCCATTTTTTGTCACTGCACAACCCATGACATACTAAAAATTGAAAAAGAAATGCTTTCTTAGCATTGCCTTTCACAAGTGTTTGGCATCCTATCAGCTCGTTATCATCTGGCACTCATTTCTGCAACCCCAATTCTGCAAGAAAATACTGAACACTGAATTCTCTTTGAAGTTGATGAGAACCAAGAACCCCCAGCATCTTTGAGGATGGTGTTAGAAAGGTTAATTGCAAACTCTCCCCTTCAAAACTATTTCTTCAGTTGCTCATTGCTTTTCAGACATGTGGCTTGATTCTCATTTTCGCTGATTGACTCCACATTTCCCATTCCAGTACTGCGCAAGGACTACAAAGTAAAAAAAGAAAGGACTGTAATTTTCCTTCTGTAGAAAAAAAGATGCCTTATAAATGTTGAAAACAGATTCACAGTGTAATTATTCAAGCAAAAATAAATTAAAAAAATTGTTGATTTAAATGGCATTAAATGACAGAACACCAAAATAAGTGAGGTAAAAGAAAAAACAGTGGTATAAATGAATCACAGAATCACAGAATATGCTGAGTTGGAAGGAACCCACAAGGATCATTGAGTCTAACTCTTAGCCCTGTACAGGACCATTCCCAAGAGTCACACCATGTGCCCAAGAGTATCATCCAAACATTTCCTGAACTCTGTCAGACTTGGTGCTGTGACCACTTCCCTGGGGAGCCTGTTACAGTACCCAACCCCCCTCTGGGCTAAGAGATTTTTTCTAGTATCCAAACTAAACCTCCCCTGACACAACTTCAGGCCATTCCTGTCACTGATTATCACAGAGAAGAGATCAGTGTCTGCCCCTCCTCTTCCTCTCATGAGGAAGTTGTAGACTGCAGTGAGGTCTCCCCTCAGTCTCCTCTTCTCCAGGCTGAACAAACCAAGTGACCTCAGCCACTCCTCATACGGCTTCCCCTCAAGGCCCTTCCCCATCTTTGTTGCCCTCCTTTGGACACTCTTTAAGAGCTTAATATCTTTCTCATATTGTGGTGCCCAAAACTGCACACAACATTCCAGGTGAGGCCACACCAGTGCAGAGCAGAGCGGGACAATCCCCTCCCTTGACTGGCTGGTGATGCTGTGCCTGATGCCCCCCAGGANCCTCCCTTGACTGGCTGGTGATGCTGTGCCTGATGCCCCCCAGGACACAGCTGGCCTTCCTGGCTGCCAGGGCATTGCTGACTCAGGTCCCTTTCTGTGGCACTGCTTTCCAGCATCTTATTCCCAGGCTGTCTGTACATCTGGGGTTGCCCCAGCCCAGGTGCAGAATGTGGCACTTTCTCTTGTTGAACAGGTTGGTGATTGCCCAGTCCTCTAATTT
>VZRE01002794.1:0-23785 GCA_013396775.1 Cephalopterus ornatus | reverse complement strand
GCTAGTTTGATTAACCAGAAAAGAGCTATCAATTTTAATGGGGAATAATCTAGCCAATAAGTTTGACCTCTAAGTAAAGAGATGGTGGCAAAGGAGGTAGTGGTCAAAAATTCACCGGAAATTCTGTTTGCAACACATGGTAATAAAAATGGTTTTGCTCTCTTTATAGTATGACATGTCAACAAGGCATACAAGTCTCATCAGAAATTACTTCTCTGAATTGTCAAGCCTGTTAGAAATAAAATGGTTTTGCTTCTTAAGCAAGCAATGCAGGTGGGGAAGAGAGAGATATCTCTCTGATCCCCATTCATTTCCTGTGAAATGCTTAAGGGAGAAGATAGTATCAGCCAGAATACATAAGCAATCTGTTTCAGAACAAGAAAAACCTCTTATTGTAGCATGCACATAAAATATCTCAGTTTGAGTTTGAAGTGAAAGACTTCTCAGTAATTCTCAAGAGCCCAATAGCATTCTAGATGTAAGTAATTCTTAATTGTATTCTGGATGTAAGACTGAGAATGTGTAAACTTTTGTAGGGGCACAAAGAGTCATCAAGTGCCTAAAGTCCTTGAAAGTAAGTGAGAATGAAATACTGGCATTTCTACCTTTGAAATCTCCTCTTCATTACTTTGGACCTTAAAATGGAGATGTTGGTTAAAAAGAGCTGGATTGGGTTTTGTTTTGAAGTAAGACATTTATTAAAATTATCTTTATAAAATTGTTGGAATAAATTACTTCGAAAGTTGTTCGCTAGGCCAGGTGCCCAGTGCTGTGGTTACATAGGATTCCTTCCCACTGCTTTGCAAGTAATAAAAAATGGGCATTTTTACACAATGAGCAATTATTAGATGACTTGTTGCTGGGATTTTTTTGTGCATATAACAATTGGTAGGGTGGCAACATTCTGACTGAATAAGATGTTCTTTAAGATGTGAGAGTAAGCCTATAAAGAACATGGCTTGGCTTACAGAAACATATTCTTACTGCATTCAAACTTCATTGCTGAGGGGATTGGGTGCAGTGGGAGTCTGAGATAAAGTATCTTTGACTTTTGCTTCTGAAAATCAAAATTGCACCAGTACAGTTCTGGAAAATTGGGATGACTAAGGGGACTGCTTTTCTGAAGCATAGGACTATGTCTCAGTCATACAAATAGATTTGGGTCCTGGCTTTAGCAGAGAGCCCTCATATGACCTTGGCAAGTGACCGAATCACTGTGCTGTGGTAACTTAGTCTCTGTGTCTAGGTTCAGTGTTTGCAAAATGAGAATAACAGTACTGTCTTTGTCTTGTCTGCTCATATTGAAAATTCTTTGGTGCAGGAATCATCTCTGTGTGTTTAGTGAGGCTCTTGGCATTCAGCTCTAGGTGCTATTTTAATAACAGTACATAAGTGCTTCTAGTTTCATCTCCAACCTTTTCGGAACAGAGTTGTACTTTCTTTTAACCCCATCCTCACCTTGGGTGATTGAAAGACTAAAGGTGACCTCAGTCAAAGTCACACTTGCTTTGCAATACAGGACAAATTACTTCCCTTTGGTAACCCTGCATGACCTGGCATTCAGCTCCCTTATATGCAGAAATCCCACCAAATGATCCTGCTTAGTTTGATCCTGCCAGCTTTGAAGCCAGTATATTGCATTGGCTTATCTTCCAGGGGCTGGATTTGCAGAGTTCGTAGCTAACAATAAATTCTATTAACTGCCTCCATGGAGAAATCCAAAACATCTCTGCAGTAATAAAGATGGAGCAGAGTTGCAGAGCGTGGGAAGCACTGGAGACACTGCTGTATTCTAGGAGACAGCATTAGAAAGAAGATAGAGGACTCATGGTGATAGCCTATTTTACATATTATTGAGGTTCCCTCCAAATGCTCATGGTCATTAAATGAGTGTGAATGGGTGTTGTCTCTTTACAGCCAGGCAGAGAATGAGAACTACTCAGCATTAGTTTGGCCACATCTGGAGTATTTTGTGCAGTACTCCTTATCTTACCACAAGAAAAATAAGGAGCTGCTGGAGAGGGTCCAGTGAAGGGCTACAAAGATGATGAGAGGTCTAGAGCATCTCTCTTATGAGGAGAGACTGCAGGAGATGGGCCTGTTCTGTCTAGAGAAGAGAAGATGGAGAGGAGATCGCATTAATGCAGATAAATGTCTCAAAGGCAAGGGCCAAGAGGATGGAGCCAGACTCTTTTCAGTGGTGCCCAGGGATAGACCAAGGAACAACGACCACAAAGAAAACCAAAAGAAATTTAACCTCAACATGAAGATGGACTTCTTCATACTGAGGATGGCAGAGCACTGGAACAGGCTGACAAGGGAGGTCATGGAGTCTCCCTCTCTGGAGACATTCAAAACCCACCTGGATGAGTTCCTGTATCACCTGCTCTGGGTGACCCTTCTTTGGCAAGGGGCATGGACTAGACGATCTCCAGAGGTCCCTTCCAACTCTAACATTTCTGTTAGAACAAGTGCCAAACTGACTACAGGATTTTCAAATATGTGAGTCTTGTTAAAAGTGTGACACATCAAAGATGTTTTGCTGTTATCAGGTATGAAACGTTCTCAATTCTCAAGTGAAAAGAACAAATACTTAACATGCTGCAGCAGTGTTTGCAGCTGACCTGATATGTTGGCTCTGTTGAAGGCCATGTCAAGATTCCCTCTTGCTGCACCTAGCTTTCCAGCTAGCTAGCACTAGGTAGCATCTAAGATGACTAACAGCCAGTAAGGAAAGCAGTGCAATTCCATGCCATGTCCTAACAAATCCTGACCGTCTGCACTCTCTGCAGGGCAAATGTACAGCTACATTTTGCAGTGGCTGTGAAAGATTTTTGCTGATAGCTGATTATTAGAGGGTTGCAGTAACAAGACTCTATATTAATAAGGGGAAAGGAAGACGTGTTGCCAGAGATAAGGTACATGTCTTGTACATTTTATCAATGAAAACAGAAAAAGTATCAGGGCTGTGATGCAGTTTTCTTACTGTGTCATGTTTAAGAATTGTTCAAGTTTGATTCTGAAGCCACAGCAAATTGTTGTACTTATTTGGACAAGGCTAAATATTTCCCTAATCCATTTTGCTCAAGTAGGAGACCCAGAATCTTCACTTTTTCACAGTAATGCCCTCTTCGTGGCAGTGACCCTCAAAGTACACAGGTAAAAAGGTACTTAAGTGGGCCTTCAGCCAGATAGTCTAACTGGGTTTTCCAATTAACTGTTGTTCATTTTTGTTACCAACTGCTCCTCCCTTGATTGTCCTCCATCTGCTCCATCATCTGGAGAAAGAAGCTCATGATAGAATGAGAAAAATGGGGATATAGATAAGCCATTTTGAAGGAATTTTCTGTTTTCCACTGTCTAGATGAAGGCTTAGTAAACATGCACTAGTTCACTCTAAACAAGACTGTTTCTGAGTCTAATTTGATTTGCACAGTGCTTATACACACCATGATATTAAATATCAAAAGAACTTAATATCACATGATTCTGATTTTAACTATCTTCCTGAAGCTTTCATTTTTTTAAGATTGGAGTAACCTAGTGAAGTAAAACACTGAGAAGTTACAAAGGAGGAAATGCCCATGCATCAGGGATGTGAACTGGATAAGTACAATGCTTCCTGGGGATAAATGCCAAGACCTTACTTAGCCCTTCCTGAAATAAAACCCTGAAAGGTTGCAGAGGAAGATATGTTGATTCCTTCAACATATGTGGCAGCTTCTCAGATTCCTCTTTTAAACAAACTTTAATTTTGACACTGGAACTGTCTGGAGTTTCACCCAACAAATGTTCTGGCTCTGCACAAACGTTGTTAGTGAGTCGGGCATTCCACATTTGGGCCTTATCGTCTTGTTTTCAACTTCCAGCTGTGAAAGGTCTCTGACAGATGACCCAGGCCATGTGATTTTTCCCATGAAGGAAAAACTTGATGATAGGTACAGTATTAGATCTCTACCTGATTTCAACAGATCCATCTGGAAAATGAAGTGTGGCCCAAAAAACCCTGTCCTTTCCTTCTCTGCTTCACCCTGTCCTCCTTTCTTTCTACAGTTATCTCTGAGCCTGGAAGCAGCTTGAGATGAAAGACGGGAATAGGAAACATGCTAGTCTACAAAACAGCCTGTAAGATAACCCATCTTCCTGTAGTAAAGCCACTTGCAAGCTGTGTATCTAGTGTAAGTTAATCACTGTCTTTAGAGACCAGTGTAAATACCTATCGAATGCCTGGATCAAAGTATCACGGGAGAATTCCCGCATGCCACTTCCTAAACGTAACTCCCTTCTGCAACCGCATTCTTCTCCTTGTTTTACTAGTTCTTTGTTTCAAAAACTATGCCAAGGGCTCGGCAAATATTTTCAATGCCTCTTATAATGAGGAAGAAAGCCAGGAGATTATAGATGAATCTAGGAATCTCCCATGCTAGGACAAAAGTACACTGCAACAAATCAGCCTCTATTAAGCTTTGTATGGGCTGGGTGATCTGCAGCAGAGAGAAAAGGGTTAGTTGAAATAGTTTCTCCCTCCACACTGAGATCACATAGATGTTTATCTAATGGCTGGTATGTGCCTGTCAGTGGATTTGCTACGCCAGCACAGCACCCTGCACCTTGTATTCTGTGTATTGTTTGTCCTCCCCAGCCTGCACTGGGGGCTACACAGGGGGCTGCACCACCACTTGCTCTGTTCAGAGGCTCCACCGGTGGCAGATGTGAGGGCTGATGTTTGCCTTATCAGTACAGGGTGTGCCCCATGAAATCTGCTGCAAATTGAGCCTGCTGCTTTTGTCTCTCATAGACAATACCTGCAGGTTAAGGAGATTATGTTTCATTGTGAGCTCCTTTTTGTGTGCCAGAACCAGCAGTACCTCAGAACGGCCTGTTGCAGCGAAAAGTCTTCCTTTGCTGTTAATTGTGAAGAGTTTTCTTAGAGCTGTAACCATAATACTTGCAAGAAAAAAAAAAATTCAGCCATGTTCCTCCCTAAGGGAGGTAATTTTGTATGTTTCCTCTGGGTCCTCTTATTTTCAGCCATCTGTATGAGTTCTTTCATTTAGGAGGGCAGAACTGATTATGGTCTTTTCTTCCACTTGGGCTATCCAGGGACCACTATGGTCCCTGGCCTTTGGTCAAGGACAGATTCCCAAAGATGGTCATCTACAACTGGAGAGCTGAATACCTTCGTCTCTGTATCTTCATGTAATGGGGCTGGCCAGTCTTCCCAGCTGGCTGCAAGTTTGTACTGGATTGTGCTTAAAGTAGAGCATGTCCGGGGAGGCTTTGGTTACTAGTTAAATATTGTGTATGGCTAGCACCATACTGTGTCTCCCACACACTAATATCTGCACGCTGTTTCATGGCTGAGGATCCCATGCCCTCAGCTGATAACTCCTAAGCTTAATCTGTTTAAATGTCTCATTCCTAATGTCTTATATCAGATGTCTATCTCATTGCATCTTCAAGATCCAGCACAAAGTTATGAAGTCCAGCCGATGTACTTCAGTTTGACCACTCCCATGCCGGTGTCTGATTGTGTGGTACAGTCCAGAAATTACTTCAGCTTACCCTTAATGCCCTTGTTCTCTCTCTTGATGCAGTCAGGGTTATGGTTGTATCTGTTCAAAGGAGACTATGTTTTGTAACTACCATGGTTTTGGTAGCCACTGTCATAGGTCAGGAGAGATCACAAAAATAGCTATCAGGCATATCTCAGGCTCTTGAATCTACTGCCTGTTAGAGAAAAAACTGTGTTTCTCTCTTTTCTTGGCCTTGCCGTAGCAGTTGTCCCTTGTCTTCTCTCAAGAGATTGTGTCCATGTGGTCACTTTTCACTGAGTCCAGTTCTTATGAGTTATTCATTCCAGGATGCATTCACTTTTCTTTTCCCAAGATAAGCAGGTATGTGCTAGGGAAAAAGTGGGTTTTCATAAATTTTCTAAAGGATGATAATCCAAAATCCTATCTGGATAATAAAGTTTTAATAGTACGTAGAAAAGAATTCAAACAGATTGGAAACCTAAACATAATTGCTTATGAACATGGAGTGTTTATTGCTGTCAAAATTAATCACTTTTCAACTTCCAGCTGTTAAAATCCTTCTGGCAGATCTCCAAGCAATTCTCCTTCGGTTACTTTTCCCTCAATTAAATATTAGTACAGTTCTCAGGCTCGTGTTACATAAGCAGCAATTTCAAATTGCACTTCTCAGTTCTTTCAACCATAAACTGTCAGAAATTTATTCTTCTGCAAAGTTTTTTTCTCAACTCAGATTTTACTTGAAGCTTATACCAATGAAGGAGGAACATTACTTTCATGTGAGTCTAGGCCTTAGTTGCAAAGTTTAGATGCAAACTGCCAAGAGGAGCCAGAAATTAGCTTTGAGGATGGATGCTGCCAGGTACTTCGCAGATTGTTGAGGTAAATGGAAACTGAGTGCACTTGGCATTCTCCAAAATGTTTAGCACTTCAGCAAAAGCTCAGAAAGCTTCAATGGACATAGAGAATATCTCTGGATACACCTCTGTCTCACACATAATACTAAGAACAAAACAGCTGAACCGTAGGCACTGTCAGTTGCACCACAGTAGGTGCCTGCAAGGGCTGTTTTGAACCTTCATAAAAAGCCACAATTTATAAATTATTGGATCTAAGATTGATATGTGAGCTGTAGTTTGGTTTTATGCAGCAGCATTTATCTGCAGACAGTCTGTGACAGTAGGGATGCAGACAACTCCTTTGGGAATATAGGGCTAGAAAAAAGCCATGTCAGAGCCCTGGTGGTGTGTATTCAGATGCAGTCCAAGCAATTAGGGTTATGCCAGTGTGATGATAGATAATTTCTTCATCTGTGTCTGTGTACATAGAGTCAGAAATCCACAGCAGAGTGATTTTCATGTCTGAGACATGACTGCTAATATAAGGCTGTCAGGAGTCTACCAGCCTTAAAAACAGGATTGAAATACAGTGAAAAATAACAATATAAGTATGGACAATACTGTTTACTTATGTTTGCTTATTAGGTATTTGTGTGGCATCTTAATTCAGGGAAGCGAAATCATCACACAGGACAGTAAAATACATCTTCGTTGCACTGCTGGAAGATTTCATTAAATGTCTGGTTTTGAGTGGAGTAGCATAAACCATAAGTGTCTGAATACAGATCCAGTTGAACTGTTAAAGTGACCTGCATGTGTTCAGCCAAATTTATGCTATATAAAGCCCGTAAATTTCCTGGGAACCATATTTTTTAATGCCAACAAGTAAGAGGGCTTTTTTCATCTGTTTTTCCTTCATCAGTCCCTTTGTTAACACATTGCTGCATCTGTGGTGCGCCTCCTGTGCCAGTGATTGCATTGTGTGCGATGTCAGGTCTGTCAGGGGAGATTATAGCAGCGAAGTGGATGGAAGCCATGGACTGAGCAGTGCGTATTCACATTTTTTTATTGCTAGCTGCACCTTTTGCTTTCTAGACCATTACCTTCAATTTGGGCTCCCTTCTCTACCTGGTCCTGACTGCTTCCATTCCCGAGACAGCAGTAGCAAGGAAGTGAACATATGCAATGAGAGTGGAAGCAAACTGCAGCCATGGGGCAGCCATGCTACGTGGAAAGCAAGTCACCTATTTCCATGAAGCTTAGAGACTGAGTATTTGTGAGAGCTCTGCTGCTGTGTTGAAATTGGTTGAAACTAGTCTACAGGGTTTGCAAGTTGTTCAGCTAGGAGAGTACATGTAGGTGAAGTAACTGCAGGAACCTTTCTATCTTAGAAAGACAATTATTGCTTCATCCCCAAATTCATCAAAGGGCAATGTAAAACTTTCGCGAAGATCGTAGGAAGAAGCAATCCTAATAGAATAGAAAATTTCAAAATGTTACCTTGGCAATAATATCTGATTCAGTGTAATATCAGAATCTCAAAAATGCCATCTTTTCCTGCAGAAATAACCTTTGTTAGAGGAATTAATTGTCACACAAAACAACTGACCTTCCGGGGTAAGAAACCTTTTTTTTTTGCGGGCAGTATAGGAATTTTAAGTGCTTATTTCCAGGCCTAAGCATGAAAATGTGGACCAATATCATCCCATGCAGGTGTTTGGGTGTATGTTTTCGGGAACCCATGTATATGGGTACATCAGTTTTAATTAAAAAAAAAAAATAAAAAATTAGAGAAGCAGAAACAATTTACTTTGAAATTATTTAATTTCTGACACCCTAATTTAAGTTGGCTTTATTGAATTAATGGAAGGTAATAAGGAATGGAATTTAAACTCAGCAAAAAATAATCCATCCTATATTTAAATAGGAATACAACTCATGGCTGATCAATAATCTGACAATTTAAAGAAAAGAAGAACTTGATTCTCAGCTGGAAACAAATTCTCAGGAAAGTATACTTGATTTTGGAAAATATATGCTTTTGTTGGATAACCAGCCACACACTTTTGACCTTTACCTGAATGTGATAGCTTTGTGTTTACTTTTTCCTTGAAAAAACATCAAATAAAACAGCAATTGCTTTTCCTGACAACATCTTTTTTGGTCACATTTCTTTACAATAAGTAAAAAAATAATTTATTTATGCTGATTTGATTAAATAGGTGCAGGTATAGTGTAGACAGTTTCTGTAAGAGCTCAGGTTTCAAAAAGAAGCTCCTGTTGTTGCAAAAGGAAAAAATGCCTTTCCCAGGGGGTAGAAATGGAGTACAATTTCTTAGATGGAACAAGAGAAGACTTTGAAAAGCAAAATGGTGCTGATACAGCACGCAAAATTGCAGTTTATTGTCAGGTGTGACATAGGCAGCCATAGGGCTGTGAAGAGGATGAGAAAGACCTTGGTGACATACAAGAACTTGACAGTGTGTAACTAAATGTTGCAGCAAAGAGGGCTCTAAACTGTGCCACACAGCGCGATGTGGGAGTAGTAGTTGTTACTTCAGTGTCTTCTCTTATTCTTGATTTCCAATGCAGAAAAATGAGAAGAGTGCTCAAAATACTTTTCACACACCTTCCTCTTTGCATCGAGTTCTCCCAGTGCAGAATAAACTTCCTGTCAGCTAGGGTAACAAAAGAGCAGGTCTGTATCCATACAAAATATTTTTCTCTGTGGAGCAAAGGGCTTGGGGAGCTTAGGAATTGCTGCAATGCTGCCAGGTGCCTCGAGCGTTCTTGCTCAGTGCTGGGAATGGTAGGGTGACAGTGAACAAAATCACATGAGATTGACAGTAAACAAATCACTGTGTGAGCAAGCAGCAGGAAAGGGAGATCCCGAGGAGTTTTTTGAAAAAATGCCAGATGTTTCATAAAACATGAAGAAATCCCTGAACCCTGTGATCACATATTGTTCTCTCTCCCTCCCTGCTTGCCCTGGGAAAGGGAAGAGCATGTTCTCTAAGCCTAGGGGTTTGCCTCTTGTGCTGCCCTGTGCTTATTTGTGGTTAGACTCCTGCAGGACCCAAAGAGCTGTCTATGGCATAAAGGTGCCACTGAGATGCTTACAAGCAGCAGGGGCACCAGGCAGTCCTAGAGCTGCTTCAAAAGCTTGTGGAGGCAAAATGCTCCCCAGGACCTTTCCGTCCCTGAGAATGTCTCACCAGGTATGGCAGTTGCAGGGGTGTCTCCCTCTGTGTGCTGACAGCCCTTCTGGAGGATGTCCACAGTCTGCTGCTTTTATAGTATAATACCTTGGAGGTATACTGGGAAAACAAAGTGAAATGACAGGAGCTAAAGAGGGTCCAGAGAGCTAGAAGAGCACAAGGAGAGGCTGGATTAGGAAGTAACCTATCATGCATATGGTGGAAGCAGGAAAGTACATGAAGTAAGATAAGTATTAGTGAAAAGAGGCATCTAATCCCCCCTATGCATTAAAGTGCTTGAAAAAATGGCATGTTTCAGCTCTAAAGACTGTTAATAAATAGCCAGAGTTACAGTACTATCCATGTGACTCTGCTTTAGCAACTTGTACTTATGTCTGGCCATAAAAATTCAGTGTTGCTTGGTAGAAAATTGTCCCCGTGAATGTTGGCTTAGCATGTGGGCAGAGCTGACGGCTTTTAGAAAGACAAGGATCGCTGCAGTGCTATTGGTGTCTCCACAAGGAATCTCAGATGTAATAAAGTGAACATAGTTGCACTTTAATCTTGATTTACATACATAATCTTGATTGTGGGAAGGGAGACCATCTCTTGCTAGTTTTTTTTGGAATAAAAGAATATAGATTTATTTAGGAATCTCAAACACACATGGTCTTACTCTGTTCTTGCATTCTGGGAAACATGACAGAATTTGGTGGCCTTTGTGTTATAGGAAAAGAGGCTGACTCCCTATGCAGTCAATTAGAGCCTGTGTCACTGGAGTTGGATCTTGCCCTGAGAAGGGCCTGCATCTGGCCTTCAGTGTTTATGTCACTTGGAAATTCCTTAAATTGCTTACTTACTGTCTCTAGTAAGCAGGGGTCCTAGCATAGTGCTAATCATATGGATATTCCTGGCCCCTGAATTTCCTCAGCAAACAAAACAGTTATTCTTTCTGCTGCATTCTTCCTAGCAGCAAACCCACCACTGTGCTAGGGGAAAAGCCTATTGACCTACTGGGTACAAGAAAGGCCTGGGGTTAAGGCTGGCATGCACTTGATTATTTCCTCTGATTAAACTGTGCTGTGGATTTTCTCCTCTTCCTTTTCTTCCTTGAAGGTTAATGCAAATAAAACTGAAGAAGCCTATGGAAATGAGTCTGAGAAATTTGGGCATTGCAAGTGCTTGACAGGTTAATACATGTATTTGTCCATTCTCAGTGACCTGTACTTGTGTATCCTAGACATGTCTCAGCATCTGGTTGTCACCTCGTCTCTGCCCCAGCTGTTGCAGTGAGTGCGAATGTTGCCGGTGGGGTTGCAATGACAGCAGCATTGCAGTGTGCTGTGGCTGCTCCACTCAACCTTTCAGTGTCTCTGAAGACAGATCACCGGTGACAACACTGCAAAGTCCCTTAAGGCTCCACTGATGTATGTGTTGAAGCAAGAGACATGATTCTCTCCAGCTTAATGACCTTCTTGTTTTGTGTTACTGCAGCATTCTTGTTTTTATGGAAATAGGCACCTCATTAAGTGCAAACCTGCTTAGGCCACAGACGCATGTACAAGTTTGGCAAGTCTGTCTGCAAACACATGATGCTACTTTTGAAAGTCATTTAGTCCCAACAGTGCCAACTAACACCTTAGTCAGTAGGAATGACATTTCCCATGCAAAAGGTATCTCCCTTTTGATGCATGCCTTGCTGATTCTTTGCACGTTCATGTGTGCTCTCTGCCCATTTGTAAACACAAGCTGAAGTGTATTTTTCTCCTGGTTTACCTTTTGGGAGATGTCTGTCATCAACTCTGCAGCTCAGCTCTGTCACCTCACATGGGCTGTGTTGTAGTCTAAGCGCACCTGTTGATTTCATTTGAAACCAAAAGGTCTTTAAAGTGATTCTGGTTAATAAAATTATTTATTAAGTTTATATTTATAAATTTATAAATATATTTATAAGAATATTTATAAAGTTATTCTTCAATTGCTTTTAAGAGCAATTTTACCTCAGTATGATCCAACTTTACCAAATGCAAGCTGTTTTATGCACAGACAATAGGCAATGTGTATTGTTCCCACTTGGAGTTACTGTACCCAAAAGATGTCAGTGTTATGGGTATCCAGGCAGCAAGCTCTGGGTGGATATTCCCATGGCACAGGAAGCACACTGCTGTCACAGGAAACTTGTCTTGCAAACAATGCTCAAGGAAATAATTTGTACTCCTTTATAGTCGCTAACTTTGCATAAAGAGAAAACTGAGAGATATTGGTGTGTGAACAGTAGTGAATATAGGTGTCCTATGAGAGACCTTCTGCCTCATCCAGAGGCTCTTTCCTGAGCCAAAGGTGGCAGGTCCTTAAATTTCACAGTGAAGCCAGACTTTTCCAATAGGCAGAAGCTTTTTGCTAACTACAGACTGGGCTGTGAACAGCATGAAATTATTCCAGTGTAACTGTTACAGGCCTTTTTCCAGAGCCCTGGCTTGGGATGCAGACAGGAAAAAAATTCCATCAGGCAAAAATCCAGAACAAAATAGCATCCAAAAAAGACTTTTGACAGGAGACCAGGATACTCCCAATAGTCCTGGCCTCTTACAGCCAAAAAGAGATACTGGGTCACCTTCAACAGATGTAACAGTGTTGCTTTACTGGAATTATTTATGTCTTCCATTACTGAATGGTAGGATACTCTTACCTGGGGTAGAACTTCATTGTGTGCACAGATTTTTTGCAAATACCTCTACACTGGATGCCCTTAGATGACCAGGAGTGTGAAAAATGGACTATTATTATTCCCTTTAGTAAGAGAATAAGAGGACACTTGTGGACAGAGTGTTTTCTTTGAATTGCCTAAAGTCATATTAGAGGAGTGCACTTTCACCACTCAATTCTAGCTCTGCACCAGTGGCTGAACTTGTAGAATTTTATGTTGGTAAGCTTGAGTGTCTTCAGCTTGATCCTGACTGTCCTGCTGGAGGTGATAATGGAAATTAGTATAATGAAACAATGAGCTGAAGACTGGCAAACCATCAGGATGAGACTGTATTTTATTGTAGGTGCTTGGATATGGTAGATGGTATAATTAAGAATATGGTCAGCAGGACATGGAATATATGATAAGAATCAGCATGGATTTTATGAAGGAAAGGCATGCTTTGTCAGCCATTAGGATTCTTTGGAATTAGCAAGCCCATAATACTAAATTTGAGGATTTTCAATTAGATGTGGATTTTCAAACACTTAAAGTTCCTAAACTGCCATGGCACTAAAAAAAAAAAGGGTTCTTTCAGGATTGAGTGGTTGATTTCAGGGTTAAATGACTGACTAAAATACAGGAGGAAAAGAAAGTTTGATTTTCCTAATGGAAACAAAAGTCACAAAGGAATTCTGCAGGGTCTGTGATGAGGTCTGTGCTGCTCACCATGCTCATATGATCTAAAAAGAAGGATGAACAGTGCAGTGACAAAATTAGAAGATAATACCAAAGCATTTAGATTATTGGCAAAGGAACAACCTTGTTGTAAAGAACCGTGTAAGGATCTGAGGTATTTGAGTGACAAAACAGAAAAGTGACAGATGAAATCCCATTCTCAACACATGAAGTCCTGCCAAAGAGAAAAATAATGTTCAAGCAAGTGGTTTACAGCAAGTAAAATAAGTACCTTTTCACACTGCACCTAGTTACACTATGGAATTAGTTGTTACAAGGATCTGTGGAGAAGAAGAATGTGAATAGGTTAAAGAAATGACTGACGAAGTTGAAGGAGGAAAGGAGTAAAAGGAGAGCATCTTTTGACTTCTGAAGTCCTAAGCACATGCTGATGTTATACTGGTTTACACAGAGCATAATGTGAATAGTCATTATGTCTCTTTCCTGCTCATATTCCAGAAAATGGTGCCTATTGCCAGAGACAGCATGAAAAGAATTAGAAAGATTTTCCAGAACCAGACTTGTGATTTAATAAGATCACAAATCAATAAGTGAATTAACTGTAGCTTTAGAAAGGACATAAGAGTTCTCTTGTGGGGCCTTGCCTCAGTTGCAGACTGGAATATGTCTTTTACTTTGCTATACTCAGGACAATTTTATTCAAAATCTTGTTATATTAGCCCAATGTCTGAACCTCCTCTGAGTTTGAACATAGTCCTAAAAGCTAAATGAAATTGTTGGGGCCTGAATTTTCAAGAAATTTGGCTGATATCTGGCTATCAAGCAATGTCCATACTGTAAAAATAGAATTAGTAAGTATTAATCCTTTGGCTAACGAAGATATGTACTGTGGAAAGGAATCTTTGCACACCTCCTAATTTTTTTTGCCATGTGAGGAAAAATTACCTGTTTAATAAGCTTATTTGTTAGGCTTTAATGTGCCACTCCTGACAAATACCTTCATGTCACCATTTATTTAATGAATCCTACACTGAAGCCTGTCCCAAGAGGAGGATTGCTAAGCTACATCCTGTGGTTATATTCTCCACAATGAAGTAAGAGAATTTGTAAAACTGTGCTTCCAGACTGATAGTCCAGTCCTCAGAGGTGATCAAGTATTTACCATTGAAATAGAGAGTCATTGAATGTCAGAGAGAAGAGTAGAAGGGCAAATCCTCCCACTGTATAACCCAGAAGATTGTCAGGAGAGAATGGAGAAACAGCATGGCTCCAAGAGCATGTCAATCTCAGTTGTAAAATCTCTTTAGTAGATAGAAGGCCTCATTTCCAGTGTGGCTAATCAGTTTTGTGCTGGTGCAAATCTGTTGGCTTCATGGGAAACTCTATTTATGGATTCAAGTTAAATTTTTCAGGCTGAATGACTTTTGTTGTTCGGAGTTTTTTCCCTGGCTGCACTCAAGAAGTAGGAGTGATGTTGATCCCCCTTTCTCTTCAACAGATAGCAGTCAGCATGCCTGTCTGTGATACATGAACCTGGAATTCAAAACTCAATGTTCCCTCACATTTAAGAGGATGTCCCCAACCTTCAGACTTCTGTTTCACTGACAGTCTCCTCTGTGCATGTTTCTTCACTCTGCAAAAAACGTTCCTTGAAATTAAGATGGAAGTCCATATCCTGTCTCTCAAGGAGAAATCCAGTTTATCATGAAATTATAGTAATATTTTTTCCCTTTGTTTTCTGAGCATTTAAGTATCTTATGGCAAAATAGAACAGCAGTAGGATAAATTCAGAGCGATTCTATATACACATTGTGTCACCTTCCCTTCTGAATACCAAAGAAAACAATATTCAGGGAATATCCAGAAGTTAACTCCCTGTCCTCTGGGTTGTTGATTAATTAGAGAGACTTGTTCTACCTCACTGGTTTAGTAGATGGGGCCTAAGATTAGCACTTCACATTCCTTTTTTCGGCTTTTTGCAAAATATGTGGAATAGGATCTCTTTTGTTGTTTTACTTTTTATTCATCAAACTGAACCTTAAAATATTTAAATTCCATCTGGATTGATCTGCAACTTCTTTTTTGATTTGACTACCAGTCCAAGCTCTCATCAATTTATTTAAACCTGTACAAAATTGAAGAACAAATTGTTTATCTGCTTACTAGTACCAGGTCTTTGATAATATCAAATGATTACCCATACCACCATTGACTAAGGATCTTTATGAATATAATTCCCCATAAAATTTGCCATTGTAACTTTTTGACAGAGCCTACCTTTAATTTTTCTTGATGTATAGCTTTTCATTGTTTTTCAGGTAATAGGCAGTACTTCAAATGCGTTCTCTTAGTTCAGTAAAGTAAATGGGAGCTATGCATAACTCTACTGGGTTCAGCATTATTTAATGTTTTTCAGTATATGTCTTTGCTGCACTAAAATCTATCTGTGTGCTAATGATTTTGTCTGCTACAAGTTAGCTGCATTCTTTCTTTCTATTTTTTTTCCACAAAGGAGTGAAGTTAACATATTGGCTTCAATCCAAGAAGCTATAAGTATATATATCCACAGGGTTTTATATGACACTGTTCTTCTCACTCCACTGCATGTCGCCAGTTGCCAGAATAGGTCACAGTCTTGGGATCTTGCTGCACCCAAAGCTGCTGCCAGACTCTCATTTAATGCATGCATCCAGCCCAAAGGTTGCAGCCATTACTCTCAAGGGCAACACTCTTTTTTCATGGTCTCATCACTTTAACAGTAGCTGCCGTCTCTAGAGAAGTCCACTGAGCAGCTGAAGCTCTGACACAACTCTCTGCCAGCCTCCTGAGTAGTGTAGGCTACTGTGTGCATCTCATACCTTGGTCCAGCTTTCTGTACTGGCTTCCTCTTTGCTTCCAGAGGAAGTTGTTGTATTGTAGAAGAACTTGTTAATGACTGACTTAGCTGCTAAGCTGCTAAGGAGAGTTTCTGGGCTTGGCACCTGGGGACATGTAAAAGGCTTGTTATTTTGAAACCTGTTGGTCTTTTTGTGGTTTTTCCTTTTCCCCTCAGCTATTGCTTGACAAAAAATAGCTCTTTCATGATAAAGAGGTGCAGTCAGAGAACAGGGTGGGAGCTTGAAACTTTCTACCCACACTGTCACTAATCCCCTCTCTAGTGTTGGCACATCTCTCTGGCTCAACATGAGGATCTTCTGTAACGGGGCTGCACAGTGAGAATAATTATACTTAATGACTTGGATAATGGATATGGTCCTCTTGCTTGCAGAGATATGGTGCGGTTGTCAGACCAAGTGTGGCCATGAGGAGGGCTGCTCTCGCAAATCCCTAGGGCAGGACAGGGCAGGTAGAAATTCCTTACCATATGCTGTGGGGATTGGTTACTTGCCCTCAATTTTGGTTTGAGTTGGTTGCTGGAGCTTTGCAGAAAACGCGCAGATCAGTTTGCATATAGGATATACTGTATTAGAACTTCCTGTTCCTGTAATCCTCACTGGCTTACTCCTTCTGCCATCCAGAAAGAACGTCCTCCTCTGGAGAAGATGGGACTTTGAATGTGTGTCATAAATATAAATGTCTTGTGGCATCTTCACGGCAGCCTTCAACCAGTATATTGGAGCCTTAAACTAGTATGTTGGTTGGTCAAAGGACAGAACTCTGGACTTCTCAAAAGGGATCAGAGAAGACATTCAGGGTCAGACAAGTGAGGCAAAGCAGGTTGGCCAAGTGCTATGGGAAAATGAGAATTGCTACCCTAGCTGTCCTTTAAGGTAATTCAATATTTACACCATTCACCTGCCTCCCCTGTGACCTTCTGCTAAGTTTTAGTACAGCATTTATGTTCTAAAATAATTAAAATGGCCTGCTTCATGTTTCTTTTGCAGGATTTTGTTTTCCCGTAAGCATCACATGAATTTTGTGTGAAATCTGAAAATGAAGTGAACAGTTCTGCCTTCTTTTGAAATTGGAGACATGAGGCCACACCCTTTTAGTCCCCTTGGCAAGTCAAAAAATAAAATCTGTGGCAGGGAGCTCACTTGGCCTAGTTTTCAATCCTCTCATGAAATGCATACCAGAGTTACATAACTTGTCTAACTCTGTACACCTGATTTTGGGTCCTCATTGCCTCTTCTCAAAGAAAAGCAGTTGAAGAAGTAAAGATTAATAATAATAAAAACATGGCTCAGGACAGAGCATGTACTTGATAGATTGCACCACTTCTATCTGGAGAAGCAAAATTTGATGGCCTGACACACAGCATCCATAAAAATCTCCTGTAGCTACCTCCATAGTAATGACAGATTTTATTAGTATGCAGGGATGTCTTTTCCTATGTCCTCTGTCTCATCCCATTCTCAACCAACTGTGTAAGCAAGTGCTTCTATTGACAAGAATAGTGGTGTGGATTGCTGATGACCTTTAAATTAAGCATGCTTAAGCTATTGTGTGGCTTTTCAGTGTATGCCACCTTACAAGATCTATCCTCTAGCAGCTCCGTTGTTTCCTTGCGTTATTGGTCTTGTGTGGGCTGCTGGAAAACTGAACAGCTCTTCATGTGATCTACTGACAATGTGATTTGCATGAGTGTCTGACTAAAAATACTAAACTTTTTCATTTCAAACATCACCCCATGTCCTTTCAATGCAATAAGAAACTAAGCTGACACCCTTGACTTTACCTCGTACTGAGGTTTTAAGGCTGTAGATGTGTGAGTATCAGATTACTTCCCAGTGAGAATGAAATAGCTATTTCCTGAGGGCACTTGACCTACTTCCAACCAGAGAAAGTAATGTGGTCTTCAGATGACAAAACTAAATCTTATCCTTTATGCCTTAACAGTTCTGTTATGGACAGGGCTCACTAATGACTAATGACTTCAGATTCAAAGAACGTCTTGGGACATCTGTGATAATTAGGGACAAAGATGCTTTTATTTAGAAACCGGTTTTCCTTCAAGCCACAAAGCCTTTTTTGGTATAGAAATATTTGCAACATGGAGCAACAGCTGAAGTTGGAACTTGCTTGTTTATTAAGGCCAGTGCTTAATCCTGACTGCTCCATTGTAAAGTGCGTATACCTTAAGGCCAGTGCTGAATTTATTTTACACCTTGAAACCAACTTTCCTTAAGCTGTTGACCAGTTCAGCATTAGCATCATATAGATGCATATGACTCAGTGTGAGGAAGGCAGAGGTTATCCCTGCAGAGAGATAGTGCTGTCTCCCAACCCACACCCCAGGTCTGCCACACACTACATCTGATGCCTAGAAATTACAAGAGACTAAAGGTATCTGGCATCAGCAGTGCTTCTAAATATCTTGCTGCACTGGTTTGTCTCGCTTTGTGGTGTGTGTGTCTCAAACAGTGTTCAGCAGATAGTGTAACAGAGTCCATGAATAAACAAAAGGTCTTACTGACAGTGCATCTTTGTGGTCAGCCCGCAAAATGTGTCTCAGGTTATCTGGGATTCTATTATTTTTCAGCCAAGAAGTGCATTCAGCTTGACTCTGCAGGATTTGTGTAAGTGTTTCACTGCACAGCCTTGGCATTTCTTTAAAGCCTTCTTTACCCTGCAGGTAATAAATAGAATAACTGTGCTTGCTGTGATGCTCAATGTGCCTCTTTTCACAGCACCTGCTTGGGTGGAAATGGTTGACTGTCTCCTTCCTTCATCCTAGAGACAGGATCCACTTCATGCCACATGTGCCATTGAGAGACTAATCCATTGAAGGGCATAGAGAGACTCTGATTGCCTTGTGGGAGCTGTGTATCAGGTCATAAATTACCAAGTAGTGGGATGGAATAGGAGAATGCAGTGTTTTGATTGTTGCTGCAAGTTCTCTGAGTGAGTGAATCTCATTTGGCTGGCATTTTAAGAGAGTGTGCGGTGAGCTCTGGGGAGCAAAGTTTTGGTTTGTGTGTATATGAAATTCATTATTAAAAAGGTTAGCTCATACAGTTTCCTCCAGGTTTCTCTTTTCATGATATAGTCTGAGATTTCTTCCTAGTTTCCTTCTCTAGACACAAGCTTCTCAAGGCATTATCTCTTTCATTAAATGTTTGGTCCATCATCCTTTTAAGCAATGAACTACTTGTTCCATGTTAGTGGTTAGACATGTGCCTGAGAATGGAGAAATACCCCCTGCTGGGAAGCACATAACTTCAATCAACTTCAGGGACGATTAGCACTAGACCATTTATCTTGGCATGACACAGGTAACTGAAGACAGACAAAGTATAGCCAGTGCTCGTTTTCATACATGGCTTACGTGGTGAGACTGATGTAGCTGACCTTGTTCTGTAGCTAGTGTTTGTAAACAGCAGTCTTCATTTTTTCCTAGCACTCCACAAGGTTTATACCTCATGCACAGGGATTTGCTTTGATTGTGACATCAGGAGATTTTTTTGAAAACTATTTTTATGTTGGGAAAAACACAAGGAAACCCACTTGTGATGTAAACAACTACTATTCCCATTCCAGCCAGCCTTCTAGCTCCCTCTTGCCAGAGATGAACTTTCTTTGCCTGGGAACTTGCCCAGCATATGAAGTAGCTCTGGTGCCACAGGGCTGGTGTTGCATCTTACGTTAACTTTTCTCACTTGCTCAGGATAACAGGGAGATTCAGTAGGCCGCACTTGTCCATCAGTAGAATTGTGGGGTCCTTATGTCCTGCTTTCTATTCAGGAATGTATTGCACCATTAATGCTTATATGTGCCTCCTTTCTCTGTAGATTGGTCTAACACTTGCTTACAAGAAATACTGTGCCTTGAGAAAAGACACAGGAGCAAACAAAGGTCCCAGAGGGCCCATGAGGGTACTGGCTGTGCTAGCTGAAGCAAGGTGGGGAATATTAGTCTTCCTCTCTTAGGACAGAGGCTCTTTTGACAGTGTTTCTTGAAGCCTTTAGCTTCAAGCTAAGATTAATACTTGGTTGCAGAAGCTTTTATTCCTGCCCCCAGCAGGAAAAGAATTGTTGTTCAAATCAATTTTCTCCACTGAAAGATCCTCTTGGGAGTGGAGTAAAAGAGCAGTTTGCTCTGTTTTCTGAGGCTTGAAGAATTTTATGACACTCAGTGCTCTGCAGAAGCAATTCAGCACCCCAGAAGATAGAATTGTAGAAAAATTCAAAAGTAAAGAAAGCTTTGGCTTGAGTTTCTGAAGACTAAATGGATAGATAATGAAGAAAGAATCTGCAGTAAATAGAGTGGGCATAGGCAAATTATAGGATGTAACTGAGATCTGTCATACCAGTCTCTGTCTCTGCAGCTGGCCATACACATGCTCTAGGCGCACCCATGGTGGCCTAAAATGTTCTTTCCCCATTCATTTGAACTTCACCCATTTTCCTGCTTGCAACATAACTATATATAGTTTTAAAAACATTTAATACTCCAGAGTACACAGTGTGTGTTTGTTACAGGTTCATTTTAGCTGCCTGTAGGCAATTGGCCAAGACTGTTGGTGCATTACTGGTTGTGCATTGTCAGTGCGGGATGTTGGATACTGAAGACACAAAGTAACACTTTTGGTGATGAACCTGCTGCCTTTGAAACCAGCACTCTGCAATGGAAGCAGCTCTGCAAACATCTAGAATGGGAGGTAGCTCAGAAGCCCTTCTGGAATTATTCTTGTGAATTAGATCTTGCTAGTTGAAACAGTGCAGAAAGCAAGCAGAGATTATGAAAATCATTAAAGCAAACCTGTGGTAACACAGTTTGGATACATGCTCATGAAAATGTCTTTTTATTACAATTCTAACTCTAATGCTCGCTTTAGACACGTTCAGAAGAAGAGCAGTTATACAGACCCGTCAAACAGAAATATCTTTTAAACTTCCTTTATTTTTTTAAATAGACACTTTTGAAACTTAGCCATGTAATATGTTGTTGCCGCCTAAATTCTTATTTAGAATATATAAAATTAATTTACCCTGTAAGTTTATGGAAACCTACTGGCTCATCCTGTGTATTGCACTGGGAAGTTATAATTTTTCTACAGCTGTTGTAAGAAAATGAAGAAACATTTCTGATGAACAAGTATGTTTGGAGTTTTGAGAGTATTTTTGTTGCTGATCTATGGTTTACCCACAAAAAATTCATACAAGACTCAAATCCCAGTCTGTGCAGTGAAATTTGTAGAAAGAATTTTGCAAGGAAATCAAAGTAGTAACAGGAATTGTTTTGGATTTTTTGATGTTTTTTTGGTAAGATGATGGCTCCCAGTGTGAAATGGTCATTGTTCAAAGATTTAAGAATGGAAGCTGGTCTTTAAGCTTTTACATTTTTGTCATTGGAGGAATTAGTCTGAATAATGATGGAAAAAAAAATTTGAAAAAACACTTGAAAAAAATATTAGGTTGTCTACAGTGAAGTTATGATGAAGATCTTATCTACACCCACGCAATTAAAATGTATCACAACTAGATGTATCAAGAGCTCCTAAGTTTGTTTGATTTTTTTTTTTTAGTCTGTAAAAGTTGTAGCAGGATTAGTGCTTTTCTTATGTCTGATTCCAAGTTTATTGCTCAAGAGGAAGGAAACTAGTGACTTAATTCTGAAAGCAATGCAGATGTGTGTCCGCTGTTTCTCTGAGGGACTGGCTAATTAGCTGCAACTGAAAAGGTGTGGGCTTGCTCTGCTGCAGTCTTAGAGTAAAGCTGGGTATGATCAAACAGTGAATGGATGGGGTGGGAACAGTCCAGGTCTGAGCTGGGGTGATTGGGCAGGGTGAGATGGGAGTTACTTTGCCTATCTACTATGAAATACATGGGGTGCCCAACTTCCTCAGGTGATGCCTACGGTTTGTTTTTACAGATAACCACAGCATCCACTGTATTTTATGAGGGATGGGCATGAAAATTTTGCAGGTTGTAGGTTGAACATCTAATGTAAAAATTTCATTGGACATCTAAACCCATAGTAGCAGAAGGTCTGTTTCATGGAGATCCATATGATCTGGCAGAGGGAAGCAGAATGTCTACTAAAGCTTACAGCTGACCAAGTAAACTCAGTTGTGGCTCTGAAAAGACTCACTCTGGTGAAAGCTGTAAAGCAAGCGTGAAGTGAAAGGACAATGAATATGGACTAGTAAAGGTGGAGTTCAAATGTAAATAGCTGAAAATACAACCAAAGTTGAAAGACATTTCCCAAGACCTACCTGCCTATTGGGCCAAGTATTGGGGAGAGTATGTATGCTTACCTGTTTTACATGGGTTTGTCTTGCTGGTGATATTCTGTTCATTCTGAAGATAAATGAAAAAAACCTTTTTTAGTTTCCAAGTACCGTGATAGTGATACTATTATAGTGCACTCAGCTATGCTATACTCCATTCAGGAAAGAGCAGGTAGTAGGACAGTGTCTCAGGTATCTGCGCAGATGCAACACAGAGTGAGAGCTGAGACGTGGCTGGTGGGGAATGGCACAGGAAGAGCAAAAATATCTTCACTAGATGGGGTGTATCACCCAACAAAGGCAAGAGATCAACTTGCAGATTGATTTGTTGAGGTGAGTTTCCACAGTTCTCAGTGCAATGCCTCCCCACGGAGAGGTTTCCACCATGCTGGGGAAAGCCTGAGGTTCAGGCAACCTGAATCCAGTCGACAGTGGGAAGTATGTTTCTACCACTTGCTATTCTTGCACCTAACTGAATGCTACTCGTGACCTTCACTGATTTAGTTCCTAGTTGTTACTCAGAAAAGATTCTGCATGGAAAACTATTCACTTTCCATATAGCAACTGGGTGTCTGATGGCAGCTAGTATTCTTATTTATGGGTGTAGCAGGATGGATGTAATGCCTAGTATCACCAGAAAAATGCACTGAGTGAGCTGAGATGTCGTGAAATGTTTCAAGCCACTGTGGATGGAAATGCTTGCTTCACCTGTCTGTTAGATACCTGCATTAAATCAGGTAAGAAGTTCTGCATCAACTCTTTAGGCTGAGAAAAAACAACAGTGGGCACAAGTACTGAGAAAAAACCCTTCATTGCCCTCTCCTATTAAAATGGAGATTCTTTTATGGAAAGAGAGGTGGTGACAAGTCTGTACAGTAAAACATCCATCTGTTCCACTCCCATCACTGAGAGGAAGTGTTGAGCAGTTTTATATCTTCACCTTTTCCTTCTTGACCTTCTGTGCTGCAAGTGGGGGTGTGACCTTTTCCTTCACTTGGTTCATTGATTTCCACGCTTGATAATGCAGGTCTTTCCTCTGCCCTTTGACACCAAATTAAACTTTAATTCCAATGAAGGTGGAAGGACTGCTGAGTGGGGGTTCTGCTGAGCACTCAATGAGATCTTCTGGGAGTTAATTATGCTGCAGATCTCTTGTCCTTGCAGCTTATTAAATCCTGTCCTCCTCTCTGGCCTGATATTTCCAGCAAAAGGCCCCTCCTTTTTCCCAAGTGGCCTCTATCTTTCCTAGCTAATAACTGCAGCCTGCCTGCTCCTTTTGCTTTTTATACAGAGAAGGCCTTTTGCTGATAGCAGCTTGATTTGCATGCTGCCAGAAAACCTTATCAGCATTGCCGTGGAGGAAGATAAAACAAATCGGTCAATTAGCCATGTACAGCTCTTTTTGATTCCTGTGATTAGTTATTAACATAAGTAAACAGAAACCCACTTCAAACTTTGTACTTTGAGAAGGCAAAATGAACAGCCTATAAGTACTTCAGGGCAAATAAGAAGATCAATGGCAGGCATGTAATTAATCACAGTAATTAAATGGGTTTAAATACTGTACTAAACTCAAGACTGCTCAGGAAGCTCTTCTGTTGGTGTTTTTTTAGGTTTTGTTCTTGGTGATTTATTTTGTTTTGTTTTTTTTGGTTGGA
>VZRE01002793.1:595519-612816 GCA_013396775.1 Cephalopterus ornatus | reverse complement strand
TAGAAGATGAGAGAAAATGGCATGGTCAATACCAAAGTAATTTGTGAAGACTTTTTGCAAATATTTAGAAGCCTGGAAGCACCAAGGAGATACACATAGGACAGGACCCTGAAATTATGACCAACATAACATGGTAAACTGTTCAATTTAAGACAGAGCGTCAGAAAAATACCCTTTGAATTATATCTGTCAAACTTTAGTTGGAACTTCACTGCTTGGGACATTTAAACCTGCTCTGCGCAAAGTGTTAGCAAGTACCCTGTAGGGAACAATCCTGTAATGTCAAGAAGATGGACTAGATGTATAACAGGTCTTTTGCTGCTCCATTTTTTATTATTCTAATCCATCACCCTTACCGAGGTGAAGTTTTATGCAGACCTCTAAAATTATGACCATTTGAAAATTATGTCTGTGTCTGTATAATATATACACACATATGGGTGTAAGGTCTGGTTTTTAAAAACTCCAAGAACAAAACCATATTTTGCACCTAATTTGCCCATGCTACAGCTGTAACTATGCATTAATCTGGCAAATGCAGATAGAAATTTCTAATTATGGTTATGGGAATACACAATTTACAGACACGGTTGTGACGTGAGTTTGCAACTGAGGCATGCAGGAACTGAAATATGTGCACTGTGGACAACACAGTAGTATTGGACTGTGACATGGTTATGCCACAAAACCAGGATCAGACCATGAGCTTTGCCCCAAAATAGAGAATTAGAAATCCTGTAAAGTAGTTAAGTTGACATCAACACTTGCAGAAGTAGTTAAGGAGAAGTTCCACAAGGAGCTCTAAACAAAATATTTCCATCAGGGATTCTCCAGGAAAAAAAGGTTTTATTTTGCTCCCTTCTTCCCAAGACACTGTGGTCTTTCTGATATTTCTTTGCCCACCCTGCTTTGCAGAGAAGCTACAACTCCCCATCACTCTTCCTAAAACCCACTGAGGATTTTGTACTGACAAACTACCGACAGTAAGAATCACTCAGAGCAATGGCTGCAGAAAGCACCTCTGCTCCCCAGGCACAGGGTGGCAGAACTCAATGGATAAGCAAGGTGTGGAAGAGGAGGAGGTTAAAGGCTTCCCTTTGTCCGTGCATGTTAATGCCATTTCTGTTCTCCCAGACTGGAAATCCTGTCACTGACTGAGGCACTAGGCAATCACCCCTGTATGAGTGCCATCATCTGCACACTTCAGGAGGAGAAAAAAGCAGTAAGAGGCTATGGAGAAGGAAAAGGTGTTTTCCTTTTAATCTTTTAGACTGCAATAGCCATAATTGGCTTTTCTATATAGTTTGGTTCTAGTTTGTCATAGTATTACAGTGAGAAACACTGGCCTGCACTGATTTTTACACACAAATCTTAATGACTTCAATGGCTGCTAAGGATTTAGAATGGTGGCAGGATATGGCCATTCACCATAAAGACCCTAAAGCCTTCATAATTACTGAGTATACAGAATATTTATTATAGACACTATGCCAGGCCTCTTTTGTGAGCTGCCCTGGGCCTGTTCTCTGAGCCACATCAAGCAAGAAGTTTAAATGAAACTGCTCCCAAGTTTCTGAAATGGTTTAATAAAACATATACTGACTGTAATATTCAGTTTATAGTAGAAAACTATTGCCCCTTGGTTTGAAAAATGACCTCTAGTTGGCAATTTTACTCTCAGCTTCATAGATTATAGTCCGCTGTTGGTCATTTTCTCAATCCACAGGGCAATACTTTTCCATAACAAGCTCAAACTGCAATCAGTATTTGTAGGCTGTTACACAAGTTGAGGATAATATGTCTCAACACATTCCATTATATGACTAAACAAAAGAAATAACAACCTGGTGACACAGACATATGGAGAAAAGCAGAGCTATTCTTCTAATGCTGAGATAGCAGAAAAACATATTTCTTTGTATTGTTCTAATTTGTATTAAATTTCATGCCTTCAATACACAGTAATCTCTAATTTGATTTTTTTGTTAATAGTGTTGTGGTTCATGTTGTCTTATGACTATCCTTATTTTAATGTAAATTGACAAATACTAAATTCTATTAGTATCAGATTTTAGAAATGACAAATAGTGACAGATAACCTAACATTGTAAAATCACATTAAAATGTATTCACACAGATATGTAAAAGATCATTTGCTCTTGGGCTTACAAAACACACATTCATAAACTTATGAGTTTGATATTAGGAAGTTCCTATACAGTGTAGTAGATGAGTTGTAAGTGATTGCTTCAGCACCCAGCTCTAGTACATAAATACAACTGAAATACCACATTTTGGAAAAACAGTTCCCATACTAAGTAATCAAAGAAATAAATTCTGTTGAGAAAAAGCCTCAGACCAGGAAGTGAGGGATATCTGGAGCCTGTTCCAAGATGTGCCCTGCATAGCTCTTCCATTGACCAACGTTTAGAAAATCATCCCCCCTTCCCAAAACACAGCTGCTCTGACCTGCAGGACTAACACAACTTACCTGGCTGGTTGAAGCGTGGCGAGGTTTAATGCTTTAATTGATGGGTGATGAAAGCTCTTGTAGATCCTCCTCTGTAAATGCAAAATATTTATAATTACAACCCTAATATTCATCCCCATCTTAAAACAAAACTCTGAGTTTAAAATGTGACACCCACCCACACTCAGAGCCAAAGGGAACAACCTCCTAAGCTGAAGCCAGAGCAGTCAAGCAAAAAGGGGCATTTTGATACCCTTCCTCTAGAAATTAGGAGTTTCCTGTCTATTAAACAAATACACCAGATTTACTGGAGATCTATGATGGGACAGAAGGGAGAATCTTGCCTGAAACCTACAGTAAGATCTACAACACAGAAAGGTTCATCGCAGATCTGTACAGGTGGTTTCGGAAACTATAAGCACCCATATCGTGGCGCTTTGGGATATTAAAGGGACAGATAATTCTTTTTTCTTCATTTTCCACTACTGTTCCTATATTGTTGCTCCATCACAGCTTCACCTGCATTCTCTAGCTGGAATTTAAGTGGTCTAGATTAATTTAAACATGTAGAAACTACATCCAGAAGCTTTAAAATATTTGAGCTAAGAATGTATTTGAACAATTACCAGAAGACGATGGCTCTTTATCTCACGAGTCTTCAAGGAATTCAAATGTTTAACTCATTAATAGTGTTTGCTGCATTAGATTTTAGATTTTTATGATTTTAGAAGAAAGATTTTCTAATACAGAAAAAAAAACCCCACCAGCTTTCTTTTCTTTCCCCAACATTTTTCATTTTAGGGTAATAAAAGTGACACATATGTGCCATAATGTAATGGATTAATTAAGGAATATGATGTTTATCCTAGGTCCTGAGTTGTACATCTTCATAACTCACTCATAAAAATTAATGTATTATACCACGCTCCAGAATGATATATCTATTTTTACCATACCTGTTGAGAATAAATTGTTCTAAATTGGATTATCCTGATATCCAGTGAAAAATGTAAAAATTACATTGTTATTTTAAGAATTTACATTGCTGTGTATAAGAAAGCATAATCTTCTCACTGTGCTTTTGAACTGTCATGTTATTCACTGTTACAAAATCATAATTGCTGCTGCCACACCTAAATTCAAATGCAGTGCATACTGTATTTCTTCATACACTCTGCATTTCCTATCTTAATCACAAAACCATATACAGTATATTTTTGGCCTATTCTTTCATTACTGACTGCTTCTGTATATAAGTAACACACGACTACGCATGCAAGGACTCATAAAACCCTCATTTCTAAAATCAACAGATGAAAAATCCCTAAATAATAATGTACAGATGTTTCATATTTAAATGAGTTACTGGCATGTAATGCTGCCAATCATGCCAATACATGCAGTAAAATTGGTGAATTTCAAGGTACTCAGCATCTACAACATATTTTTATTTTTTTTAAATCAAAAGATCATTTGGGGATAATGGAAATGACAACTCTTCAATAAATATACAATTAGATATTTCTTGTGTTCTCTTGAAATTCCTATGACTGGTCAACTACACTGTATTGTTCTATACCAACTCCTGTTTTACCTCAAGAAAGTTGATTTCGCTCTCCTTAAACTGCAATACCTCACTAAAAGTAAATTATCTGCATGTTATCTGCAGAGTAATCCTCTTCTTGAGTACCAGACAGAACATCAGAGTTTCTAATCCTTCACAGATAGAGTAATTCACATCCACTGTACATTTTACTGTAAAGACAGAGTAATACAGTGTTTGATAAATCATGTATGTGTCTGCGTACAAAGAAAAAGGTTTATCTCCTCTCCTACAAGATGCATCCGTATTAAAGCACGCACACGCTCCCCATGTGCAACAATCTTTAGAAGTTCTGTAATAGAGACATCTAAGTTTAAAAAATGAAGCAGCTCACAGGTCAAACAAGTTCCTGATGAGAAGTGCTTAACCAGAAATATTATTCCACTGATTGTAAGTTTTCATCCATACATCAAACCCTGGAGTCTATTGATTAAATAAAACTGATCTTTTTTTATTTCAAAGCAAAAGAGAATTAAATCATTCCCATTGTTTTCCCTTTGTTTAGAGCTATCACGTTGTGCATACTGGCCATAAGTCCTGCTTATAATTACAACATCCTTTAGGAGAGCTTATTCTGCAATGACTGATCACAGGTTTCTTGCCTCTTCCTCTAAATTTTCTGCTCCTGGTCATAATCAATGGCATTTGATGGCCCAATATTCTGATCCAATGTGGCAAGCGATATGATCCAAGGTCTGCTTGGAATCAATACATTCATTCGCTCCAGGAAATTTTGGATCAGGACAACTTTAAGTATATGTAAATACAAGAATTTACTGCAATTATGCTGGCACATCTTCCTTCTCTCATACCTTTTTTCTACTGCATAATTAACTGCGTCATGCCTTAATTTTGTTTGCAATCCTACATAAAGGAATCCAGGCCAGACAGCCCTTGCAAAGCCTTACCAAAGTCAAGGTCTGCTGGCTTAGAGAACAGAGGGTCTCTTTCAGCAAAACACATCAAAACACTGCAAATCTGTGTATTGCTGCCTCCCACATTGCATTGCCTGGGCTCTGAGGATACCATCGAATGCTGACATAGCATGAACGTGTAACAGACTGCTCTGAAGAGCACCAACAGGTAGATACAAAACTCTTCTTGGAGCTTAGTTTTGTCTTTCCTTTTCCTTTGTGCAAAAATGTCCAAGTTCACTTAACAGCTCCTCTGGGCTACTGTTGTGTCCAAGTCAGCCTTCAGCCTGGTCCCAGTCTACCTGTGCAGTGCAATCACGCTCTGACACTCAGCTCACAATGTGAAGTGACCAGAAAACCCTGCATCAGGGATGTGGTTTCCATCCTGGAATGTAACCACTGCTAGGCTAAAATGGCAGCATCCAAGTTCACTTATGTGTTTCACCCCACACCTACAGGTGAAAGGACACATGGTCAGCTCAATTCTGCTACTGTATATACACGTCATTTAGTAAACTGTACAAAGTATTCGGAATATTTTTTAAAGACAAGGAATTTTAATGTACTTTGAACATTCTTTAAATTAGCATCACAGACTAGGGTAAGTGTAAAAATAGTAATAAAATATATTTTTTTTTAAAAAAGAAATTTATTCCCTGTTAGTTATTTCATTGTAATGAAGTTACAGAACTGCAGAATGATCAGTAAATATATACCTCTGTACAACTTAAGAAGGCTGCAGCTTGGGCACATCCTTCAGCCTCTTAGTCTTTTTCCACTGGAAATCAGTAGTTCAGCACCAGCAGAGCAGAGAACCTTGTTTCTGCCAAGTAGCACTAATTTCTGCCCATAGTGACATTCAGAAGAGGATGAATCAAGTCACAGGGGTAAGAAAACTCTTTGCTTGTGATGTGGCTGTCACCAGTGAAGATGAGTTTGTAACACCCTCCAAGCATCAAAACGACACACAAAAGAAACATTAAAAAAAATAAATCCAACAGATAGTCTTGCAAAATATGTCAATGCAGTTCTCCAAACTGAAAAAGCAGGAGTCAGAAGATCAAGAACTCGCAGTTAGGATTTTCCTATTAGCTAAAGAACATAAGGATTCTCCTGAAGTCTTTGATTGATATATGATCTTTTCTTTCTTTTCAGGCAGAACAGCTGTCCAGTGAACTAGAAGAAATAGCCCTGAAGACAGCTTTGTGTATGATATGACTTTGAGAGGGAAAATTATCCCAATGCTTTACATGAAACATCTAATAACATAAAATAAAAAAGTATCTTCCATGAAAGAATTTTTCTTTTGATTTGAGCAAGCCATCCCTGTTATCATCTGGGGTGGGGGTCTGGCAGTGTCTGAGACCAAAGAGAAAAAGTATGTCCCTCAAAACTGGATTTGGAATTAATCTGACTAAAGAGATACAATAAGCATTTTTAATAGAAGGGCAACTGGGCAAATGGAGAGAGAAAAAGCAAATTTTCTGACGACTGTCAGGACACAGTGACCAGGGGCATATCATAACTTCCTTCATCCTCCTGTGTAATGTAATTCTTTAAGTAAGGTGAAACACTCATATCTGCCACAGTAACCATACGCATAAACAGCTTTACTATGCTCAAAAAAAAAAAAACCAAAGCAAAAATAACCAACACAAACCTTCTCAGCAGAAGCACCTGGTACAAATTTGTGTAAATTTATTCAAACTAATGGAATTATGTAAATTACACAAATGGAGGCCTACAGCCACTGTGATAATTCTCTGAAGTTATATCCAGATTAGAGAAAAGATGGCATGAAACGGAGCCTTTCTGGACCTTGCTCTAGAGCTGTGTTTTGGCAGCATGGTGAGGGGTCAAGAAAAGACCCTTAGAGAATGAACAGCCACAATGCTCAGGTGAAATTGGTACATCTTTCTCATTTTAAAACACATCTCATTGTGACACTTAAGTGTGTGGGTGAGCACTGATGGATGCTGCCATACATGGACAGGAAAGAGAGGAGTAATTACAAGTGCACTTTCCTTGGAGTAACCAAATCCAATATAACACCAGCAGGGGCAAGCAGGACATCAATGGCTCAACTACCTGCCCTCCAAAGCCTTGTTGAATTTGCCACATAGGCTGTGTTCTCCATTAATTTGGCCAAGACTAAACAAGGGCCCCTACACATCTGATACAGGATGGGATAGTTCTTGGCTTAGAAACACCTCACAGAAGAGCATGATAACCTTCCACCCATCCTATCTTAGTGGCACTTGAATCCTAACCTAAATCTCCTCGCTCACCCTGCCCAAAACTCTTCATCTTTCAGTACAATGAATCTGTCCTCAGCACTCTTCCAACTTGCACTCCTCTCCAAAACCAGCCCTTCTTTCTTCACCAAAGCCTTCCTGAACAGGTCCCTGTGAGTGTACTATCTGCAGAAGCTAATTACAATTAAAGGAGATCTTTAGCACTGAGAAACTAGAGAGACAGGTACACATCTCATACATTTGCACAGCTAGAAATAATTTCTCTCCCTTCCCTTGAATAACTTGAATGTACTTCCTTTCCTATCTCAAACACCCTCCTCTACCGCTACTTCTGGAGTCTTCCTCCTCCCCCCAGGTAAACTGGCATTAATCCTGTGCCTCAGTGGTGTCCCCAGGAGCTGTTGACATCTGCCTGCTCTTCTGCCACCTCACCTGCCCCCTCCCCTCCCATTACTGAGTGCCAGCCCCTGCTCTCACACAGATTTTAGATCCACAGTTTTCAAAAATTCTGCTTTCATGGGATTCCAACAACAGAAGAACAGGAGATAAGAACATAAAAGCATCCTCAATGTGGTGTCCCATCAGGAAGTCAGCTAAATCTGATAGACCCTGTCCTCTATGACCCATGAGCAGGAGAGGACTGAGCATTTAGAGAACAGCAGTTCAGAAAACAATTTTATATAGTCTGTAACCAGCCAGCACCACCCAGCAAACAAAAACCATTTGCCCAGTTTTTTACTTTTGAGATAATCAAACAGCATTTAAAAAATAAGAAATTTCCACACATACACATCACATATATATTTATATTTCTCTCACTTTTAGTTTGCAGTGACAATCAGCAACTATTTTACAGAGAAAGACTCTAACAAGCTTACAGGATGCCTTTAGTAATAAGATAATTATTTGTAACTCTATAAAGAATTATAATTTTTAATTTAAAAAGAAATCAAATAAAAACAGCTTTCATCTTTCCTACCATGTGAAGAAAACATTCTCTGCCTACAACTCAAATTATCATTCTCTCCTTTGTGCAAAATGAATTGACCCAGAAAACTAAAAGGGTAAGAACCCATATTTGCTGGGCTTATTCAGCAGCCAAAAGTTCATGAAAAACACTGTTGTGTATCACATAGCAACCACTTGATGCCTATTGTTAAAATACAGTAGTTATTCAAAAAGTAAAATCTTGCATTCTCAAATAAGAAGCCAGGCTGCAATGTGTGTTTACGGTTTTGGGGAAATAGTCATCTTGCCATTTTCTCTTTTTTCCATAGTCTTGGCATATTTGGTCAGCTATGCAATGTGCAGTTACCCACAGGAAAGAAAAGGAACACGAGAATTTTCCTCCAGTGTTTAGCTCAGAGGACAATGTCCATTCAAAGCAACACTTGAGATCACTATTAAGAGAATTAACATGTGCTTTATTTTTATCCACCCACACTTTCAGTAAAAATGTAATATTCCAGAGGAAGGGCATGAGGGAGAAAGGGAGAGAGGCTTCTGCTTTTTGACTGGGCATTACAGTCGCACACTTTCACCTGTTGTCAAAGCAAGCTGCTCTCAGGGAGTCCTTTACACGTGTCTGGGTGTCCACATTGCTACTGCACGTGTGCACTTCTGCCCAGCACTGTTACCTGGCACTATAGCTGGGCAGAGGGATGAATTTCACAAAGATCTCCCTCTTTACCTTTCCTCCAAACCTTCTGTGGTAGAATATGATTTAAAAAGTAAAACTCATACAGAGGGAAACTAAGTCAGCTGTAGAGTCAGAAAAAAATATTAACAATTTCTGTTAAGTGGAACTTGCGTTACTCTAGAATATTCAAAAAGCAGTGGCAGATCACTTGTGCTATTCTGGCTTTACCAGATTTCCATAAAAGCTGAAAGTCAGCCCTTGGTTTGTCAGAACCGCATGGGACTGTCAATTTAAACTACCAAAGCAAGACCAAAAGGGTTCTCCTGAAACAACTGCTGGAGAACATGAAGGGAAGAATACAAAAGGTATAAGCTCCCTTGTAGGTTTTATTATGTACTATTAGGCAAATAGTACAACTTAAAACTTCAAGATAAGGGCACTTTTGATACCAGAAGGGAATGGCAGCCTTGCTTAGCATAACTTTGAGATATTTCATCAAGGCTGTGTACAAACAGGTATGCCATGCTTTCTGCTAGTGGTAAGATGCTTGTTGAGATTATCTTCTTATTTAAAAGAGTGTTTAAACTCCTTTTGATTTGTTAAAATAAGACAGTGGTAGAAAGTAGATTAAAAGAGGGAAAATGTGTGAACACAGACTTTTTGCCAAGAACCTTACTTTGAGCCCAGCTGTATCCAGCTATGTGTGTGCTTCTTCCACAGTCCCTGAAAGTTGAGATAGGCAGCAAAGCTCACATGAAACTGCTGATGAAAAAGTGTGAGAATGAATTAGGAACCCAGGAGCAAAGAGATGGGCTTTAGGGTTTGAGAGAGAGGTCTGGCTGTTTCCAAAACGAGATGGAAAGTATGGATGGGTTGAAGCTGCAGCAAGTGTTTCTGCTTGCTTTAGCCAAACCTTTACTGGAGTTCAGAGCAGATGTAAAAATCAACTTAACTGCACATCTTACAAAGTATATATTCAAACAAAAGTATATATACAATTAAATATTTCAGTTAAAGGTGGATCAGTGTGTACTTCTGGACAGTGATTGTCTATATGAAGGAAATACTTGGTTTGGCCACTTGTCAGCGATCTGGCCAGGAGAGGATGAGTTAATTAAAAATGGTTGTTGAATAGCTGTAGTTACAATAGTACAATCATGTAATTTATCAGCAAGATACTAGCATCTTGATGAAACAAAGACCAAGGTATTACATCTAGTGCATAACTAAAAATTAAGAAATCTCTTCCGCAAAACAATGAAAGGTATATATTGAAGAATAATGCAGAACTTGTCTAGCACAACTCAAATTCTCCTCTGAAAATGTATGCTTCTCTCGGAAACAGATTCCCAGCACAGGGACTGGTAATTTATGATCCA
Source organism: Cephalopterus ornatus (assembly GCA_013396775.1). Taxonomy (NCBI): domain Eukaryota; kingdom Metazoa; phylum Chordata; class Aves; order Passeriformes; family Cotingidae; genus Cephalopterus; species Cephalopterus ornatus. The sequence goes on along the minus strand of VZRE01002793.1, from coordinate 602,556 downwards.
CCAAAATACTCTGTTGAACGAAAAAAAGTAATACCTACACCATGCCTATGCAAATCACTAAGAATAAGTGACTCTAAGGACCAGTAAGAACAAAGCCCAAAACTCCTATCAAACATTATTTGAGGTTTGAAAAAGTCAAGACAAAGTGTAATTTTTTTTAAATGGGGATAAATTGGGATTTCTGTAACAATTGACTCATTTTGCCTGCTTTTATCTAAGGATCTCAAAGAGCACTCCAAGTGTTAATTAAATTACAAAGCATTTTTGAGACAGGTAAATGGTATTATGCCCACTGGGGAACAGAGAGAACATTTATGTTTCATTACTAAAGTCACACAGTAATTCAGTGGCTAGTAATATAACCCAAGAATTACCAGTTGCCACTTCTACTCATTGACTTGATGGCCTCACAAGAGATAAAATTAGCCTTAAAAGCCAAAAATACTTTCCTCTTGTGCTTTTCTATCTTTCAAAAATAGGCCAAGATTTAAAATTTTATTTTATTCTTCTTCCTCTGCTTAGTGGGAGGCCTTTCTTTCAGAGTCACACAAAAGAAGCCACTTCCTAGCCTACCCAAGTGTGTTAAGGATCACAGTACAGCAATACGGGTAGGAGCTTAAACAAGGGCAGTGAACTGTAATGGTGCTCTTACTCAACAGCTCATGCACCTGCCCCAGGGTCCTCCTTCTCCCTCCTCTAACCAGCCCTACTCCCAGAGGTGAATTTTCAGAGCCTCTATCCCATCAGAATGAAGATGGAAATGTGTGCAGATGAAATAATCCTTTGTTGGCCAATTCACTGACTTCAAGTCTTACTTTACCAATAAACAGACATAAAACTACCCTGATGAATCTGGTGCCTGGTGCACTTCATATAACATCCTCTCACTGAAAGGAACAACATAAAAAACAACCTAAAAATGCTTTAGACCATGGAGAAGTCTATTCTGCAGCCTATCACATCTATTTTGAGTTGCATGTAAAGAGATGAGGGAGAAATATTTCACTGACCATTCTATTCTTAGTCAAAAAGAGGAAGGCACCGTTTTTCATTTCGGCTTGGTCCTGACTAGTACAACTGCAGGATGCAGGAGTAATAAAGCAGTAAGGTATAATGCAATCTGCACAATAGACTGTCCAGTGACTTACAGTGCAACCTAAGGCATCTCGAATTAAAGACTGGTACAGCTGTGTTAGAGCTTTAACAAATTATATCTCCATTAGTAAACTGATTTTGGAGAGACCTTTATAAAAGGCTTTTCTCTTTTGTACATATCTATTTACCACTATAAACAGGGAAGCATCTCTTTGAACTTTCTCTAAACCTTTTGAATACAATGTTAAATCAAGATTTCAGGCTTTATTTCCCCCCTCATTTCTTGTTATGTCATGAGGAATCAGCTGTGTGGAAGAGATGAGAATGTCTTTGATTTAAATGACCAGGACTTAAGATTGTCTTTACCGTGGCAGAAAATAAAGTTGCTGCATATATTTCCAGTGGTAGTACTATTGTTATATGGTATGACAATCATCATCTTTTTTTTCTTTTCCTAAAACTATGTCTAAAGAACCACGCAGTTTATATACTGCATTCAAAATATTTTTCTTCATTTACATTGATTGCATATTTCAAATCACGTTACAGCTGTATCGCTTAGCCTAAATCAAATAAGGAATCCACATAAATGCATACACACACTTGGCTTGTTTTTAGACATTGCCAGTATTGACGAGATTAAAATATTTTTCTCATTCATTATTTATTGTGATATGATGAAACAGTAAGAGTATGTATTTAACAAAACATCACAAAGTAGAGTTAAAATGTGGACATGCTGTTTCATTTTGATTTTACTGCGACAGTGTTAAGTATGTGACTCCCTGACTGCAATAATGACATTTCTGGGTGATGAAGATTTAAGATGCTTTGCAAAGATGTAGTGTTACCCAAACTCTTCAGCCATGCTGATTAGGAACATTATTAGACAGATGAACCCAAGGCTGGAAAGAGTGCCATGACTAAAGTCTTGCCTGTTTCAGAGGACTGGGGGAATCAGCGTTCAGAGCAAGAGCAGCAGCAAATTCCCCCACTACATCCATCAGGTCTGTAACTGGAATGACCAGAAGGCAGTCACACATACGTAACTCCAACGCTTCCATAAGCAACAACACTTGTTGTTACCCAAAATGTGTCCCCTGGATAGTCTCTCTGCCTCTCAGGTGAACTGGAACTACCTTGACAGCTGGAGTTAGGGGTCAAGCAATGCTATATCTCAGTGACCCTCAAGTACAGGGCAGATACACATAAATTTGGTTGTCAAATGTGTGTACCTTGGGTTGAAAACCACAGACATGGCACTGCACAATCCTAATTTCCAGCTCATAGTTGGGCACCATTTGCACGTTTCTACCGGGGCAGGGGGGAGGCAAGGAAGTGCCAAAGAGCAAGGACCACAGCAAAGAAACTTAACCAAAACTGGTACTGCTGGGCAGAGGAGCAGAGAGCTTGCCTTCTGCAGTATGTGGCAGTATCTGGGTTAGAATGCAGAAAGAGACACATTTTAGCCCAAACGCTTATTCTTGCATAATACAATCTAAATATACCCGCTAAGATAAATACAGCAGAATAATCAGAAGATACTGGATGCTTAAAATGCACCCTTAACAAAGCAAAACAATGTAATGCATATCTCTCTTTACGTGTCAAACAATTTGCCTAACAAATCATAATAATGCAGAATGATACAAAATTCACCCATCAAGCCCAAATGCATGCACAAAGATTACCATGGCAAAGAATTGTGAATTTCATTAAATATGTTAAAGGCAAAAAAAAAAAAAATTCCGCTTTGAAAAATAGTAATCCTGTCTTTCAACAAAAATATTATAGGAAGCTATGAATTTGGTAGATCTGAATAGGATGTTGGTACATGTTTTACTAAGGTAATATAATGGCACACTATTATTAGATCACATTAATCATTACTGTGCCAAAGGCACTGACAGCACCACTGAAAAGGATTGAAAGGGCTGGTAATGGATATAAATTACCCATTGTGTGATAAAAGGATTTTTACTAAGAAGGTAAGAATAAAACAGCAAATTTCTAATATAACTGTTGTGTAAAAACCAAAATAAAAGTAATCCAGTCAGTAATATCCACAAAATCAGAAAGTAAGCACTTTTGAAACAAGATAAAGTCACAATAAAAACTGTATACAATGTAAAATTAATTTCGTGGTGCATAATATTACTATCAGTTTAAATAGTTTACATGATGACCTCTATGGTCAAGAGAAAGGTAAGCTTTGTTAATTAGAATCGAGTAGGAGCTTCTGCATGTGTATTTTAAGTTTGTGGCCTTGGACATTTTTATTTTTTTTTTTTAAATATACAGTGGCTTCACAACACCCCCCTGAAATTCAAGACGTGTTGAGAGTTTTCTGTTTTCTGCATTAACATCACAACAAACAGGACATCTCTCAGATGGTTTTATTTGGATTCCAAATGCTATTACAAAATGAACCACATCTTTGCTGAGCTATTTAACCATTTGATTGAAACCATTTGTATTACTAATTGTCCGGTTCTGTGCTCCTCCTTTACTCTGGCAAGTATTTCCTGATATTAGCAGGGATCAGTGAAGTGAATTGGTCAAACTACATCCTTATTTACAACATTAAAAAAATCCACATATCTTCTCTGAAGCTGATGGAATTATTCTAGAATCAAGTCACTGTAATTCTTTCTGAGTCAATTGTCTAGAATAAAATCCGGTAGCTCACATTCAATTAGCAAGTTTTAAAAATTGTGAGCCATACTCTTAAATGATATAAATTCATAAGTATGGACATCAATCCTGAAAACACTTACGTCTATACTTAACTTTACTCACGTGAGTAATTCCATTAGCATCAGTAATTCAATACCTGCTTATGCATTTGCATTACTGAAGCTTTAATATGCCTGGATATCCTCTCACTTACATCAGCTATAAATCAGCACAACTCCACTGAATCACACAATTTCTACTGATTCCCAACATATAAAAATGAATGGAGTATCCAGTATAACAATTATAATAGAGAAATAACATAAGAATTTGATTTGGGAGCAGAAGGTATCAGAAATTTTGATTTAAGAATCAATTAATGCATGTAGAATGTGGAATTAATTATTAGTTATTTCCTAGGAAGCTAGACTTTTATTTCAAACTGAGGGCCAAATAACCCAATTCTGATTTCACACTTATTTCCACACCAATCTGATTCCTCAGACTTTACAGGAGCTTTTCTTCTACTGCACTGGAATAGCTCAGAGGAAAATCACATATACAATGTAGTACACCCCTCCACCCACTGATTTTCATGGGTGTTCTTCTCATGCTAATATACAACAGAATATGGTTTTTAATAATATGCATGAGATGTTCTATTGAACTTACGGGGGAAAAAAAAAACCAAACCCAAAAAGTGATAAAATGAATTTAATCAGGAATGTCATGGGGTTTTTTAAATCAGCAGTCTGATGATAAAGTAATAAATGATGATTCATCCCCAACACAATTATTACATATCAACTGCATAAAGATGAATGCTCATGATTTCACCAAGGAGACTTTTTTCTTGAAAAAAAATCTATTTGTAGCTCACTATGCCCTGAAAGAACTACAATAAAGTTTTGCAAGACATAAACATTGTATTTTTGAAGATGTAAAAAAAATACGTGAGAACAGATTTTAAAATCTAATTTAGGTACTCTGTTTTAATATATTTTTAATATGGAAAAACAAACCTATATTCAGATCCGTAAGTAGAAGAAAATGTTATGAGAACAAGATAAGTAAGTATTCTTACCAGTTATTCTTAAGCCAACGAATCTGTTCCCTGGATGAGGAAATTCTTAAAAGACACAGGATAGGTACTGAAGGTCACAACTGTAAAAATAAAACCTGTGAGAAATTTAATATGTCAAAACTCAGTCTTTGAATCAGATATTTACATTAAAATATTACAATGCCACCTCAAGCAGACAATCTACAGGACAGCAGAGAGCATTAAGAATTAGAATACTAATGGGATTAACACCTTTTTTTTTTAAGCCTTCATAATGTACGTGTTTGGTGGTCATTTCATATTGGGAACTGAAAACTTCTTTCAGTTCAGGATTGTTTTGAGAGGGAAAACCTCTCCTCAAGATAATGATGAGGAACAGAATGAAATTCTTCTGATCCTTTCCCCTAGACAGTACAGCAAAAGAGGACAAAACAGGATAAAACAAAAGTTGCATAGCTTACTCCAGAAACCCAGTTATTCTCTTTGACATTGATATTCTAATCTTTCAAACTGAGTAAAAAGAGAACAGCTACTAATTGTATTTTTACTTTTTTTTAATTCCATTTTATAACAGAAATAAGTCCTTTGTAGATGATCTCATCTAATAAACCCTACTTAAAAGAGATAAGAGCCAGCAGTAAAAGCCAAGCCAGAATACTTCCAAGATATTTGTCAGTAGTGAATTTAGGGCCATTACATTAGTAAGCAAAATAGAAACAAAAACAAAGGGCGTTCTTAGAGCAAAATAAAGTTCACTCGACTGAAGCTATAATCTGAAGAATTTATGACTGAGAATTCTAACTATGTTTATTCCTATGCATGTCTAACAAATGAAATTAAAGGTCACTTCCAAATAATACACTTTGTACATCTGCATCAGCCAAACTCTTTCATACAACAGGCTCAGAAACCCCAGTTCAAGCACCACAGCCTTAGGGCTTCACCTTACCAACACTGATTTCCCAGAGCAGCACTGATTTCTCTGCAGAGCCCCCCTGCCAGGCTGTGGTACAGAACTGCATCCTTCATTTCAGTGGGAAATAATTAAGAGCTTGGCCATTCTGCTGCATTTGGTTCAAACCAGTCAGCACCAGCAGGACCACACTGCTGCACAAGGCCATTTGTTGACTTGAAGGGTAAACAACAATTTTTAGGGCTTCTATTAATGATGAAAACAATATTAAATAATTTTGAAAACAGAACTAAGCTACTAAGCAGCACAGCCCAGTGTTCGTGCAATACCAATGCAACACTTTTACATGTATCCTCTGAGGTCTCTCCAGTCTCCACCTTGTCCTGATTACACCCAGTGCAAAATGCTACTGCAGAGTGTCTCACTTCATCCATGCCACCTCCTCTTCTCACTCCTTTGGTTTCTCCTCCACACCAAACACAGGCTACTTATTGTCATGGTTTACCACAACACTTTCTAAATTCCACCCTTTGCTTGCAGATTGAACCAGTCCTTGTCACGCTTCGAAAATGTTCTCCAAATGACGATTCTGCCATACAACTTCTCTGACGTAGGAAAATTACCACAGCTAAAGCTTAAACCCCTCCTTCATAACTCATATTTCCACAGCAAACTGCCAACAGTTGTGCAGTAGACACCTGGTTTGCCATCCCACTGTTCCTCACACGTATGAAGATGTTGCTTTTTTGCCTTCTCCTCATGGCTAATTGTCTTTCCCATTCCAACTCTCTCTGGGTTTATACTTGAATTATAAGCCCCAAAAGGCAAAGCCCATCTTCGCATTAGACACTTTACTATACTGAGCTGAAGGGGTGGTAGCCAGGCTCAAGGCATTACTCCCATCTCCTCTGGGTAAACCCAGCTAGAGGAGAAGCAAACCAATGGGAGAGTCAAGCCAAGTACCTGCAACGTTGACTGGTGAGAACGATTAACCTTTTGTAAATGGTTAAAGAAAACCCCTGTCATCAGATTAGGTCTTCCCAAATATGAAGTTATATTTAGACAGGACTCAGGCCCCATTTATAAAGGCCCACAGCATTTTAGAATTTAAATAAGTGAATTTCAGTTACAATATTTGGACACATAGGAAAAGCAAATCCCTGGACTGCTGCAGATAACATGGGTCCCATCCAGCATTTTCAGTTGCACAGTATCTGAAAACAGTGACAGCTTGTTTGTCTGGAATTTCTGCTGTTGTTGATGTCTTAAAACCTCAAGATATACCTTTCT